>JAPSES010040843.1:0-12306 GCA_029822895.1 Maxillicosta whitleyi
AAGTAAATCAAGATTAATCGTGATTAACTATGAAATTTCTGAGATTAATTGCGATCAAGAAAATTAATCTTTTGACAACCCTATGAAAAATACATCAATGTAATGTGTGTAACCTTTATTCTAATCCTAACCCCACGGTAGCACTCTACAGTGTGTTTATGCAGGTTCATGCAGATGAAAACTTTTCTGAAAATGATCTGGTGTATTCGATGTCATTATTGGAAATGGAGGTGGGGAAATATCTGTTTCTATAAATACCTGGCTACATGTATACACGATCTTTGTCAACAAAGATAATACTATGTCCACCAGGTAATGTTGTTTATTTTTTCTACCAAACTTTCTGATGTCGGACCAATTTACCACGACCGCAATAATAACAAATGTCACTTCAGCTGGTTTGAGCTCAGGCCTTCATGGATCACAATGAAAAAAACTGGAAATGATCCCAACTCTAATTTTGGTAATTGTTATTAGAGCTCAAGTTTCTATCTGAAAATACCAACTCTTTCTTTTCATGTTGCAAAGAATATTACGGACAAAAATAAAAACTGAATGTCAGGTTTTTCTTGTACAACACATGAAGGCTCCTGGTTCATGTTTATCACCTGAGTTCAGCTTTTTGTCAAAGCTACGTCCAAGTTAAAGCTGTATGTCATGAATCATTCCTGCTGGTTGTAGTAATGTGTTATATTAACACATAACTGCGCTGTGAGCCCAGTGGGGTTTGTGTTTGACGGGGTTGGACTGGTTAAATGAGGCCACCGGTCTGTTCCAGTGCTGGTCTCGGTCTCCCTCAGCAGGACGGCCCTCTGGGATTGAAGCAGATGGTGACACACTGTTGAATCATTTTCTGCCTCCCGCTGCTTCAGCCTCAACCGATTACCTCCCTCAGTAGGACCTTCGACCCCGGGACCATGAGCCAAACAGACTGGAGGCTCCATGGATTTAAGAAACCTGCATCACAAACCCTCCAGACCTCATCTGCTTCTCTTTATGTGGACCTCCTCCCTGTTGGCCTTTACTCCATCCTAAAGGCATGTGTGGACTTTATGTAACATGTATAATATTTCTATACAGAACTGTATCATTTCTGAACATGTTTGTGGTGACCCATAGTTCTGTGAATGCTACATATTTTGTTCCTCATTCAAGATGATTGCAGATTATATTAACCTTTCATAACATGACCAAATCAAGAGATGCCTGACATGTAAAACCACTTTTAATGAACTGAAAAGCAACAGTTCTCTTCAGCAAATATGCCTATATTAGGTCAAGTATACTGTTCAGCACATTATTTATGCAAAGTATAGCAGATGTTTGGTGAATGTGCTCTCAGTAGGTGGAATTTGCATTGAAATTTCATTTCTTTGTGTCAAAATACCAGCTGTTTTCTGTTTAATGTGACTTTTTGAAGTGATTATCTCAAAAGAAAGAAAAAAATAATAAAATAAATGAGCTTAAAAATATAAAAGTCACCAGCACTAAGTATGAATATTATTAAGAATACTATATTAATAATTCAGCAAAACCAAATTTATTTAAAGTGAAAACATCTGCCAGTGGAATAAAAAAATCTCACTTATTCTCATTTAATGGGCCTTAGAACAAGAAGAAATACCAATGTTTAAGAAAAATTCAGTAGACTCACAATTGTTACAAACTGAATAGCATAAGTTGTCTCACAAAATGGCTTTTTCTTGTGTTTTCAAAAGACTAAGTGTAGATGTTACAAAAAAAAGGTAAAATCCAAATAAGTACGAATAAGTGATAATAAAAGATAATAACAAAAAAAAAAACAAGAAACTTTGTAACAGATGAAGAATCATGGAAATTATGTAAAATTAGATGAGAATTTAAGAAGAAAATCACATAAAAGACAAAATAAAAACCAAATGAATGACTTAAACATGTAACAAAACTAAAACAGTGTACCAAAATGAAAATGAGATGAATCAAATGTAACAAAAACAATGTATGTAGCTGGAAAATGGCAACAAAATGAAAACAACGTAAACATTCAAAACTACGGAATAGCATGAATCAGATGTAACTATAATAAAAAAAAAAAAAATGTAACAAGACAAACCCCTGTCATTTTTCCTTCATATGCAGCAGTTATAAATGAGATTCCAGACTGGGGTTGAAACATGTGACCGTGCACACAGAGCCTGTTCCATAGGATAATACAGTACTTTTCATTAAGACTTACTTAATAGAGATTTCCCTGTAAAGGTCACACAGTATGAACTTATCCACTCTATCGCTTCAAACAGAAGAAACTGAAGATCACACTTCACGTCTCATCTCATCTCAGTGTGTTCATACTTTGAGCTTTAATTTAACCAAGAGCCGCAGAAGATAAAAGTCTCCTGGAGATGTGAAGGCACTAAGTCGAGTACGCGCTCTGATATGGTGTGTTCCACATCTGATGCTTTGTTTCACTCTTTTCTTTCTATGACGTGTGGTCAATATGGCGAAATATTATTATACTATATGTGATCTGTGAGGTACATATGAGGTCCACGGTGAGGGGAGGTACTTTACCTCTCTCTCTCTCTCTCTCTCTCTCTCTCTCTCTCTCTCTAATATCACTCAGTATGAATAGGCCATATGACAACAGGTGCAAATGTTAATACCAGTATTTCAGGACTGCGGGAGTAAAAATGTAGCGTTCCTGTTTTGAACTTCATTTCCCATCATGCAGCATTGGACTGAATTCAGTTATATTCCAAAATGACTAATATCTCCGGAAAAATTGGTCCTATCAACTTGCCGGGATATTTAATGTCTACTCCTCAACTGTATGTACCAAATTAGTCCGGTAAAAACGTCAAAATTTTGTCATAATCATGTGCCCCCCCACTCACCCACCCACCCACAGATGCTCTGAGACCTTCCAGTATTATGATATAGATACTACTCATAAATGCACCATATCATAAACAAAGTAGACCAGGAGTGTCAAACTCATTTTAGTTCAGGCGTCACACACAGCCCCAATATGTTCTCAAATTAGTTGGACCAGTAAAATAATGACATAATAACCTATAAATAATGACAACTTCCAAACTTTTCTAAGTGAAAAAGGTAAAATTATCTCATGAAAATGTTTACATGTACAAAGCATATTTAAAAACACATAAAAACATGAACAACGTGATGTTTTTTTTTTATGAACAATACAGTTTATCATTTACAGATTCATCAAAATTTACATATTACAGTGGCTCTACAACTGCACAAAACATGTAGTAATGGGCATTATATTGTTAAAATTGCACTTGTTTCTTTCTTTTACACCCTTGATTATGAAATTCTTCATGGATGTTTGTATCCTTTCACCTACATGAGCTTTGTCATGTCTGCACTTACCGCTAATATATCTGTTATACGCACAAAAACTGATGACCAATCCAATGCTCCTACAGCGCTTTTACAGCTGATCTTTTCCTTCATGGAAGTTTGTCCTTTTGAGCCTTCTCTGTATGCTTCAGTCTGGCAGCAACAGTTTTC
Organism: Maxillicosta whitleyi; assembly: GCA_029822895.1. NCBI lineage: Eukaryota > Metazoa > Chordata > Actinopteri > Perciformes > Neosebastidae > Maxillicosta > Maxillicosta whitleyi. Next base: position 3,520 of record JAPSES010040843.1, read on the forward strand.
CTTCAATCACTGTTATCACTGATATTCGCATTCTGACGCTTCCATCTGAGACGCTTTGGGCACTAAAAGTCAGCAAGGCGTGGATGTTCCTGCTGTCAGCTGCTGGGTGCAGAATTAACTTCCTGACCCTCCTGCCAAGAGCTGCTGAACCAAAATAACTCCATTTCAACCAGACGGATAATGAAGGGACGATTTGGCAGATACACACTGAGGGTGATTTGATCCACACAATTAAGAACAAGACCACACAGAGAAGTAGAAATAACAAATCAAGCGTTTTTTTTTTTTTGTTTTTTTTTCAGTCAAGCAGTCAACAGTTGCGGTAAATATACATAATTATACCGACTGTCATATTCGTCACAGAACTGATACAAATTCACATCCATATAAGATGGTTATCTTTCTCAGTATAGATAATTACGACAGATTTTTAGCAGTGAGTGAAAGTTTAAGAAATCAGCTATTTGTGGCTTTAAATTAAGACAAGGTAAAAATAAATAAGACTGGAAAATATCAGCACAACATAATTAAAATGATGAGGAAAATCATAGAAGATGCAACAATATGACAAAACATAGAAATGAGGCTAAAAAATGTTCTAAAATCTAACAAAAAATAAAATAAAACTGTGAAAAGTTAAAAGGTTTACGCAAATTTTTATCCCTGAATTGAACCCGACACCCAAGACGAAAGTCCTAACCACTACGTCACCGATACACATCCATTGATATACTGTATATTAATATATAGAGGATGTATGTCATTTTGTCACAAAATTAAAAAGTTTGTTCAGCACAGGTTTAGACAATCGTATGTTACATTAAGTTTCTGAGGAAGGTCGCGATTCTTTTCAGGATGTGACGTTTACTCCTGTGGGTGGTGCTGAGGCTCTTGTATCTACTGCACATGCACAATTTATAATGAGTCTATGGTTAAGGAAGAGCCTCCAGCACAGATTTTTGCACCCCAAACAGGAAAGATGTAATTTAACTGTTCACTAAAAGACCAAAAACACTTTTAAACTTCACTTGAATGCAGATTATACATGGTACTCACTGGTTATATCATGTATAGCAATAGGGTAGTGTCCCCCAGGGAGCATTGGGATAACGTTGGGGGGAGAAAGCTGAGAGGAAGTTGGTCTGTATCAATAAAAAAAAATATTTGCAATCACAATTTACATTAATCTAATCGCGATTAACGCGTTAACATTCCCAGCCCTACAATAAAGCAATTCATTGATTCATTCGTGTGCAAATATGTGCAATAACAATAAAGCCATTCATTCATTCATGTGCATTTAAAGGGCCAGCGCTCAGAACCACCTTACTGGTGTCATTACTCAAAAATAGGTTTGAAGATGGACCTGTGGAGTTGAATTAATGAAGAATTCAGACTCAAGCAGAGCAGTTACAGTTTATGTACACCACAGGGAAATGTTTTAAAATGCATAATTCCATTTTAAAAAAAGAAAAAATATCACTCCTTTAATAAAGTAGTTACGTAACAGCAAATGTTTACACTTGATTATGAGCTTCAGGTGATAAATTTGTCCCAGAACAGAGTCTTCCTTCTTTCCTTTTTTACGAGCTGTTTTTGATAATGATGTTACAGTCGCACAGCTGAATTCTGGTGTGTTTCTGGTTGTCCATGATTAGACCAATTGAAAGAAAAAAAAATGATGAAAGTGTAATTGAAAGGTTGGGACTTAATGAAGAGGCTGACAGTCTTGTCACTTCTCTGCTGGAGGAGTCTAATTAAAGAAGCTCAGAGTGAACCTGAGCTGCAGAATCCACTGGTTTTATGTAGGAAGGAACATACACATTTCACTGACAGTAACAGAAAGAAACAATTAACTGTGTCAGGCATGAATAAAGAAACCTAGAGAAAACACGGCTCATTAACATAATCAGAAAAAGGTTGAACCGCAGATATAACTCAAAACAAGTTTCCCGACCTTTGTTTTGTCTCAGAAATGACTTATGAATTGCAAAGATCATCCGCACCGAGAATATCACTAACTATTTTTATATCAACAAAAAGGTACAGAAAGGACTTTAAACAGAAACAGAAAGATGAAAACAGTTTGAGACCCAACAAACCATAAACAAAAAACAATAGCCAAAATAATGAAAAATATGTAAAACACATAAAATGCAATAAAACAAAACAAAAACAATTCATTTTGATCAGGACCATTGACGTTTTTATTCCAATAAGGTAAAAAAAAAAAAAAAAGAAAAGACATAAAACTCATTTATTTGTGATTTGAGATGCTTCTCTATGGTCTATTTCTTGATATCTACTGCAGTTTTTTAATGAAAAAAAACCAAACTTATTTCTGCTTTATCATGCAGTCCTAGTGTGTTGTATTCAGTTTTTTTCCATGGCTTTATTCAAGTCTGATTTTTGTGCACATTTTTTTTTGTTTGGTGAGAATGAGACCAATTAAATCAAATCAAATCAAATCAAAGGATCCGGGCAGTGAGAATGAAAGGTTCAGTCACTATATGAATACAACCAACACATAGAGATGATATATCTGACTTTTTTATGCAGTTTCTTCATGCATATGCAATCATGTCCAATAGTATTTCCTCTATAAAGCATGTGAAAATATTCTAATATCCAGTTTCAGGCTTTAATCTAAGTCTTATACACAAAGGACAAATATAACCATTGACCTGGTGATTTGGAAATGAACCCCCCTCCTCATATCTTTGTTTAAAGCATTTGTTTTTTTTTTTTTTTTTTTGCTTTTTTAACCAACTTTATTCATGTCAAAAGTAGGTAAACCACTTACAGTTAATCTGACAGACAGAAAAATGCTCCTAACTGTGTCTGAACAATTTAGATTTGCTCTTACAGTGAATATCCTTAGTATATTATAGAACAATCCTGCTGCATTTTCACCCAAAACACTTTTGAAACTTTGATTTATCACCACAAGCAGCCTCCACCATCCAGGAAACCCATTAAATATGTAGCATAAATGCACAGAACAAACAAAAAATGTTAAATATCCCACAAATTATAGAGATGTTGACTTGCATGGGGCTAATTTTCAATGAAATAGTGCAGGAAATTTGCTAAATAATTATTACTTTACAGTTTACAGACATCCCTGATTCACTTTGGAATTAAGATCACAGATGACCCCTGGAATTATTACACATTTTTTGAGTTTGACTGGTAATAATCATATGCGAATACGGCTGTAGATCCGATTTAATTACTTTAAGTATGATGAACTGCAGATAAGGACATAACAATACTGAATTTGTGAAGTTATAAATCACACTCTAGTTGTGAGGAAGCTCAACCATTTTGACCTCTGACCTCTGAGCAGAAGTTTTATGTTCAGCTTTAACCAATTGAGCAGAGAGACGCACAGTACGAAAAGAAGATTACCTCTCTTCCCATCCTGTTTAATCATCTTCAAAGCACCTTCATGTAGTAACAGATTATCTCTGCAGGTAAAGAAATCATCAGATTTGAGGAGAAACACCGAGTAGTAACAGACACAAAGTATTTATCAGTATTTATGTAAAAATGTGTTGCTAATGGTGAATGAATCCAGATCATAAGCCTGTGTCTGTTCAATAAAAAAACAAGACTTGGAAAGCAGAGAGTATCTATAATTGTTGAGTATTTTTAGAGCATTAAGAGGTGGATACAGACACACACTCACGACAGCCAGGCGTTTTAGAGTTCGGTATCAATCTGAAGAAAGCTTTTAGCCCTCTGTGGTTTCACTGTTCACTTCCTGCTCAGAGGTCATTAATGCCTGAAACAATAGAGGCAGGTTCAGGAACAGCAGGTCGGAGGAATGTCATCACGCCTCTGGAGACTTCCTGACGCTCTGACACGAGACTCTGAGGCGGGAGGAAACTGAAAAACTCATCAGGGGTAAACACACTAGTCTAAATAACACCAAAACTATTGGCTCCTCCCACCTCCAAGTCTCAGCGTCTCAGTGATGTCAGCATCGATATGAATTTGGATTTTTACCTCCGCCAAGGAGGTTATGTTTTTGCCGGCATTTGTCTGTCTGTCTGTGTGCAACATAACACCAAAAATTATGGATGGATTTTGATGAAATTTTCAGGATTTCCTTGTCTCAGAGCGAACATTTCCTGACAATTTCATTAGGTTTGGTCAATAATTAACTGAGATACTGAGAAACAACATTTTTGACCCCATTCACCCCAATGTTAACGAAAATTTCAAAGTGATCCAGAATCCAGGATTTCTTCTAGATTACCTCCAAAAGTTAATCATTTCTTCCTTGTGCAATTGTCAACAAATCTTGAAAATTTCATCAAAATCCACCCATAACTTTTCGAGTTATGTTGCTAACTAACGAACTGACAAACAAACAGACAAACAAACCCAGGCAAAAACATAACCTCCTTAGCAGAGGTAAAAAAAACAACAAAAAAAAACCCAGTAGATCTCTGCTAGAAGTCCCGCCTCTCACCTAAATGTTGTCCTCTGATTGGTTCTGCTGGTTTCTTGACATTTTAGCATCACTGCTGTCATTCCATCAGCTTATAAAAGCTACTTCCAACCTCCTAGTTGGACAGGACAGGAGGCAGAGCATGGATGTGCAACCATCAGTGGAGGGGGTCAACATGTTTGGCATTTGTTCTGTCTGGGTCAGGTCAGCTAGACAGAGTTTAACATCAGTGGTGTCACATTTACATTAGTATTTATGTCTGTATGCGTGCATGCTTGGTAATTAGGATTTGAAGGATGTCAAAGAAAAGAAAACTGGACATAAGACACTTTAGGACTCAAAGTGTGAGTCACTTCAAGGTTATATAACTGTGGAGGCTCAACAATACAGATATTGAATAAAAAACAATATATTTAATGCCAAAGAAATGCACTTTTTTTCATGTATTTGTCTGGAAGAGAGCAACTGATTAAAAAACATAAATAAAGACAATCTGTGATGAAAATACAATAAAACCTCAAATTCTAGATGTTCATTATACATTCATATTTTCGGGTAAATTACATGTAATGGCTGAAAGTAAAAGCCTTTTTTCTGCAGGCAATAACTGTACTATTGAACTCTATGATTATTGTATCCCTAATCTGTTCATATGTCATGCATTAATATATGTCAGGTGTCAGACAGTACAGAGGCTGGAGCAGATGAAGGAGGGGCTGGAAATTCACAGGGGAGGTTAAATGATGGATATGTTAGTCATGAGATTCAGCGTCGTGACAAATATTAGTGAAATGATGATCTAATTAACAATATTTCACCCACGTGGCTTTAAAATCAGAGCTTTATATGGATTCTTTATATGAGGCCTCATCATGTGGGCACTTTTGTGTTCCCACCGATGTCAAAATAAAAGCTCCTCGCTCACATTGCAGTAATTAAAATGTTCCAGTTCTTTAATTCCAACTTATGCAATATGTAGCTTCCCATTTCTTTAACATCCATCAGTTTGATAGAGAGAAACAGTGGTTCATGGAGCAGGAGACATTGTTTTCAAACATGGATTGGATACCACAGAGTCCAGACCTGAACCCCGTTGAGAATCAATATGATCGAGGAGACTTTCCACACTGGTCTGACTGTCCATCATTAATATAAGAAAGGAAGAAAGAAATTATAAGGCAACTCTGGATGGAAATAGATGCTGTGACATTTTACTGTGGCTTTGCATAGTTATTGTGTGGAAAAAATAATGAATGTTACAGTGAATTTAGCCTTTATGGAAGATAAAGGTGGTGCTGTGAAATATGTTTTTTTATTATTTATTTTGGCCAGACTGTGTTTTTAATAATGTAAACAGATTATTATTATTTTTACTTTGGAGATATTTTGTGCTAAAGTTGTTCATCTTCACTGCTGTTAATCTTTGTTGCAGGTGGATCTTCTTCTTCTTACCATACAGTTAGAGGCTTTGGTTTTAATGCCCTCGAGGAGATTTATGAATTCCTATAATTTTTTTTATCTGCACCACTTTAAACTTAAATGGTTGTAAAATAACATGTAGAGAAGAGGATAATATTAGTGAATTAATTAATGAGTATATGTGATAAATGCAATAAGGTGAAACCAACATACGTGACACAAGACAAATATGTAAAGATGGGTCAAGATATTAATGTGAAACTATGGTAAATCATAAGAATAAATGCAGACAAAAAGAAAAAAAAAGATATTAATATGGGAAAAATCTGAAAATATGGTTAATAACAAGTAAACTAGCAAAATGGAAAGATGCACAAAAAGACACAGAATTGGCACAAGACAAAACTCACATCAAAGATGTCGAAATGACAGAAATACCATAAAAAGGTGGAAAGAAGTAAATGACACAAGATGAATCTGGTGTAAAAAAAAAAAGATGCAATGAAAGAGAAACCGGATCATACTGATGTTATCAACAAGACAAAAATGATTGAATGATGAAATTAAATGTAAGTGCAATTTCATGAACCGTCTATTTTTTTTTTTTTAATTATTAAAATTTGAAAATTATCAAACATTGTTAAAGCATCATAAACAACAGTGATACATATGTTTGATCATTTGCATTGGAAGTAAAAGTGCAGTTTTTCATTATTCCTTTCATGACACTTGATATTGAATATATGAATGTGAATTGTTTTGTATAATTGATGTTTGTATTGTGATTCCCCTGTGGGCCTTGAGCCTGTAGATAAAGTTTATATATTCTTTAAAAAAAAAAAAAAAAAGAAAAAAAAAAAAGCCATATTCCATCATTCTAAATTGAACCACATTTCAGTTGTTTGTTTCAGCTCTTAGTGTAATTCAGTAACAAGCAGCAGAACGAACAAAACAAACGGCGGTTTACAAGGATTTTAGTGAATGTGAGAAGTCCTTTTCCACACTGAAAACCACAAACTGATGTTTTACTAAGAAGAAAAATTCAATTACATGTCTCTTCACGCTTATTGAAGTGTAACCTGAGCTTCACACTGTCCCTCTGCCTTTAAATCTGATCAATAACATCGATTTTGTCTGAGCCTTGAGTCAAAGTATCAGCTTCCGAAGACTCAGAGTCTTAATGGATTTCTGTTGGTGGAAGTACAGGACGGAGCAGCTGAGGCCTGTTAGATGAACGCCGCCCACAGACTGAGATAAAGCCCATTGATGCTGCTCAGTTGGATGAGTCAGTGTGATGATGGAGGTGGAGGTGGTGGATGATTTCACCGTCAGCTGTCTGGAGTCTCTGCAGGAGACCCCAGACTCTCTGCCGCCTTTCTGATTACTGTTTTGTCTTCACAATCAACAGCGTCCAATCACAAACACAACAAGGAACCGCTGTCACACAGAGACCTGGGGATTTACTGTTACAACTGTGTTTCTTTTGTACTGATGAAACCACATGAGTGACTTCTTACGTAAAGAGACAATAAAATAGCAGCTTTTCCTTCCATTTTGTACTGTCATCCTCATGCCTGTATATTGCAAAAAGAAAATATTGTTGGATTGTTTTAGTAAAAATCACATAAATTGTTATTCAGTGGAAACATACTGTGGAAAATCAATTTCAGTTTTGTTTTTATAATGCAAAATGATTAAAATACGTACTCAATTCAAGCCATTTTTAGATTAGTCTGTCTGGAAATGTGTATTTTTATGATTCTATGCCACTTGTTAATGACTATTTTAATTTTGTCAAAATGGAGCTCAAAGTATTCTTGATATTATATTATACTGTTACAACTGTGTTTCTTTTGTACTGATGAAACCACATGATGAGTGATTTCATACGTAAAGAGACAATAAAATAGAAGCTTTTCCTTCCATTTTGTACTTTCACCCTCATGCCTGTATATTGCAAAAAGAAAATATTGTTGGATTGTTTTAGTAAAAATCACATAAATTGTTATTCAGTGGAAACACACTGTGGAAAATCAATTTCAGGTTTTTTTTAATAATGCAAAAGGATTAAAATACGTACTCAATTCAAGCCATTTTTTTTTAGATTAGTCTGTCTGGAAATGTGTATTTTTATGATTCTATGCCACTTGTTAATGACTCTATTTTACTGATGGAGCTAATTTTTGTCGAAATGGAGTTCAAAGTATTCATGATATTACCAGGCACTCATTGCATATGTTGTTTTTTTTTTTAAACATGCCATGCTGTGAGAACTAAACACAAAAGAAAGAAATCACATGAAATGAACATAAAGCTACACAAGCCTTATCATAGAGAATAATAAATAAAACATATAAAATACATTTTCCTTGCATCCATTGATCTATTTTGAATGTTTACCTAAAGTTCACTTTCACTTCACCTGAACTCTAATTATTCTAAGTAAACTAAACAAAAGAGACCTCATTGGCTGCTTTAACTCAAGGGCAATAAGAAAGAAATTTCCGTGGCAACAAGTCTTTACAATCCAAATGTCCAGAAAAATCTGCTTTCCACAAAGGAAACAAGAAAAACGTCACAGGTGCTGTTCACAACATGTGTCTGCATGAATAATAAATACAACAACAAAAGCTTCCTGATCCTGCAGTGATACACACACATTGGTTCCACTATGACACAAGACAGGTTTTATTAGACCAATACACCAGGTTTCATGTTCCTATTTATTTATTAACAAAAAATTATTTTAATCATAACATGATTTATTCATCCGTTCCTTGTCTCAGACCGAACATTTCCTGCAAATTTCATTATGTTTGGTTAATAATTAATCAAGATACTGAGAAACAAAATGTTTGGCCCCATTGACCCCAATGTTAACGAAAATTTCAAAGTGATCCAGAATCCAG
>JAPSES010040854.1:0-12306 GCA_029822895.1 Maxillicosta whitleyi
AATCCAGAAATGCCACTGTAGCCTAAATATAACTACATCTATTTGAACATATAAGGTTAGACCAGACCATAAGTGTGTGATATCAGATGAAAGTTTCTAGATTCTGAAGCCACTTAAATGAATTTGCTTCTATCAGCTAACATCTTTCCTGAATTAGATGCAAATATCAGATCTTATATTTTTATTTTTATACACTGAGCTTTCTGGATTTTTTTTTTTTTTTTTAATGAAACCTTGTCATTGGCGACTGAAGAGACTATAACAAAAACAGATGAAGAGTGAATTAGAACACAGAAGAGGCAGACAGCAGCTGCGAGTGTTGGAAAGAGAGCGTGTGAACTAGAGGGAGAGACAAAGAACCAAGAGGGAAGAGTGCATGTGACTGAGCGGCAGAAGAGGGCAGCTATATTTGTCTCCCTATAAAGCTCAGCATGCTTCTCGTTTTTGGATTCCTGGACTGGTGAGTGAAGTTTAGCAGAAGTGAATCTTGGCTGTAACCTGTCTCCCCTGTAACTTTTTGATGATGACAATTCACCAATAAAACATCTCAAACGGAGGAAGTTGTCTGATTGGATGTTTGTTGTTGTTGTTGTTGGGATATTAAGCAACAAAACTGTTGGTAGTTCCTGCTCTGACCAGATAAGACAAAACATTACACTTCTTACATTTCTAAGCAGGTGTAGGAATCTGACATGTTAAAGCTGCACTTTGTTTGTTTTGGTTTTTATTGCATCATTGTGCAAAAATTTGATAATCGCCTTCAGTATATTATAATTCTGACCATCTGTCCTTTACCTGTTTTCATTGTAAGAAAATCTACCCTGTGATGCCCTGTTTTTACTTCATCACAGTATTTTCAAACATATGGAGGGTTAAATATGTGACTTAATTGCCAATCATTAGTCAGTCCCAGACTCGACCTGGTGATTCTACGGCTCTACTCTGACATGGAGGCTTAGGAGTTTACCTTTTTCCATAATGGCATGAATGTGAAAGGTTCATCTATATTCACATTTAGTCTTAGGTTTATATTTATATTTATTATTTATTATTATTATTATTATTATTATTATTTATTTTATTTATATACTTTGGCATATTTTTCCTTCTGATTTTGCCTCCTGCAGCTTTAAGTGCATATTAACATTACTTTCTCTATTTCATGAGTAAACTATATTGTATTACTTGTTACTCTATTCATTACAACGCTGAGCTCTGACAAATGTGACGAGTGTTCTGTCTATATCTAAGATGATCTTAGAGTTACAGGGAGTCGCTCTTTGTTAGAGGCCCTGCATTATAGGAGAGATATTTAGTTTTTGTTTTTTTTTTAAATTATTATTATTTAATGGAATTATGCATTTTAAAACATTTACTTGTGGTTTACATAAACTATAAATACTGAATTCTTCAATAATTCAACTCCACAGTTTCATCTTCAACCTTATTTCTGAGTAACGACACCAGAAAGGTGGTTTTGAGTGCTGGCACTTTAAATGCACATGAGCCACTTCATGCCCCGCCCCCTCCAGGTTATTGGCTGTGCTGTTCAAGCCCGTTCAACTAACAACAGAACATTTTAGGTAATATACTCAAAGTTTGGACATATTTTCAGTTTGTACAACCGCTGCTGCTACTAAACAAATATGTCGTACTCTGAGTCTTGACCTTATATGTGCAAATGGCATGACATAACTAGTTATAGATGCAACAACTTGAGCAGAAATTAAAACAGGTTGTAGAAATCCATATGATTTTAGTCAAAATGAATATAAAGATAACTTTGCAGGACCTGGAGGGTTCAAACTTTATTAACTATTAGGGTCCAAATACACAAATAAATTAACCAAAGACTAATAAAAGTGGGTTTAGCTAAATATATGAGCCTTTAATATTTAGAGACATGTGGTGAAGTTGCAGACCACTTGAATGTCCCGTTACCCTCTATTCAGTGGCTGCAAAAAATATAAAAGACTATTGATAAGATGGGTATACAATGTGAAGTTTTTACCAGTTTCAAATGAAAGATGAGAAAAATGTCAGGATATTATTTGTCATGGTAAAAAAAACTGGTCTGTCACAAAGTTTAGAGAGATTTAAAGGCGACCATTGTCACTGGGTTCCAACTGTAGACACCCTGGAAGTACGTGGACCTCTGCTGCAACCTACGCTTATTTAACATCTAATAGGAGTCCATTCATTCATTCATTTTCCAAACTGTTAAGTTTAATGTAACTAAAATGATTAAACCTCAAGTTTCAAAAGCTACAAAATGATCATCCTTCATAACTGGTAATTGAAACTCCAGTTGTAACTGGGCGACCACTAGCTTAGCTTCATTCTTACAGCTAAAGTGGTACAGGTAGACGCCATGTGCCGTTGTCGTATTATTTTTGGACTTTGATCTGTGTAGATGTTGTCAACACAGTCTGTATGCAGGTCATATCCGACTTTATTCATGTCACACATTGCGGTTGACACTTGAAATCTAATCGTCTACAGAGGCCTTCAGAGGTGTGTGTTTGGTTAATGTTGGGCGTTTTAGTTAATAGATAATAACTCTGGTCAAACATAATGGATGATGATAATGCACCTGAGTGTTGGATAACACCTGATGTAAAACACAAAAAAGGACGGACTATTTTTTAGCAACATGGCAGACTGAGGATCCAGTTTCTATAAATAATACTCAGAATTACTGTATTAGTGTTTTTTACAGTTTAATCATATGGGGAAAAAAACAATCACTGTGTTTTTGTTACATTATAATGAGCAGCTTTAATTTTCCATTTGTGCAGTTAGATCCCCTTACATCGCCGTATTGGATCTGTAAGTGAACACATACTGGACCAACTATCACCTGAAGGACAATCCTGCATTAGTCTATTATCTATATAATCTGTATAAACTGATCTGAATAACTCAAATCTGATTCAAGTGTTACTAAAAGTAAACATAGTACATAATAGTGCTAGTAAATACTGAGACTACATTCATTTTCCTCTTCATGTCCATCTGTTTTCTTCTCTAAATGTTATATTTTAAAGTTTTCCATGGATACAGACATAAACTGTATAAGCGCTGTAGTTATGAGTCTCATGCTTGTTTTGTTCAGTGAATGATAGTGTGGGACACAAAGTGCCGCAGCAAACATCAGATTCGGTTCTCTTTAAATAAACACTTGCTGGTGTGAGCGTACATTCCTGTATTTATGTTGGTTCCTACAGATTAAAACACTGTTTACAGATTAGATTGCGGAAAAGGAAGCGGGCTTGATCTCAGGAGAATAAAGATTGTAGAATTAAAGATAATATTTTCATTTGAGTTTTAGAAAATAAATATCACATTCAAACATTAAATACATAATCTGTTTTCATCTAAATGTGTCTTTGTTGCTTCTTTTTATTACAAACTCCTCTTACTGTGAAATTTACAACACAATCTGGATGTAAGCTAGACTGTGTACCTGGTATCTGGTAGGATATTTAACTTGGCTCCCTTTTTATATGAGACTTTTATATTGGATAGGAGAAGATTTCCTAAAATACAACGCACACGTAAATGAGAATCCAAGTGTGAGTCACCACAGAGGTACACTACGTCTGCATAACTGATCCTGAAACCTAGACCCACATAATGTGTGTATCCATGGTTGGTTTGTTTGATCATCTCAGCTATATTTATTGTTAAGAAATGGTGTGAAAGTACACAGGCACACGACACCAGTTTTCCTACCGCAACATGACTTAACAATAGGAGAGGAAGTGATTTCAGACAGCCCTACTCCCAAGGGGTGCGATTCCCATTCTTTATTTTTTTTTCATAAACTCTTGGATTAACATTAAAGTCACTCTGTTGTATCATGATTATGGTGCTGGGGACTGTTTTTAGTTTGTTAGGACCTGTTTCATCCCATAGGACTACTGGACCAACTCTATGACTATGATTCATGGTTATAAATGTTATTAACCAAGTGCCTTTCAGCCTGAATATTCAGCCTCTTATGTTAATAATGGATTATAGTGACTTTCATGTTATTGACCCGTGTACTGTGAATCACTAGGTTTTGTTTTAATGTTTAAGATAAAGCCAGAAGAGTCTGTTTATGAACTATAGTGGACAAACAACAGTACTGTGCAGTAGGTTTATTGTTTCAGTCCAATTATAATAATTATCCTCATTGTGCCGGTCCCAAGCCCGGTTGTGTCAGGAAGGGCATCCGCCTTAAAAACCTCTGCCAAATCAAAATGCAAAGATGATTTGCTGTGACGACCCCGAAAGGGAAAAGTCGAAAGAAATTATCACAATATACTGTGCAAAAGTCTTAAGCAACCTTTAGCTTTGTGCTGCAGGGCTTAAATGACCATATGTAATTATTTCTCATTCTCTTTTATATGCAAGTAATTTGTGCACAGCCTTAAAAGAAAACTAAAAACTGAGCAAAATGGGTTCTAAAAGTTAAAGTTAGTATTTAATGTGAACCTTGACCCCATGACAAGAAGCAGCACAGACAGTTAGAAACATCTGACATGCGTCGAATGAAATCTGGAATAAAACATCATAAAATAAATTCAGTAAATATCATATTAATATTAATGATGAGGATAATAAGGTAATTAATTATATTAAGTCAGTTTTTGTAGCCCGCTCCTCCAAAATGTTATACACTGTACCTTTTCTAAATGTTACTTAAACTAGAATTTTGTGCATTTTCATCAATAAGTTTGAGGCAAATGCAGTCGGCTGTGTCAGTGTTACATTATTATAAGATGTTTCCATTTCCATGTATTTCCCAAATACATTTTTTCCAAACATGGCTAAACCACAAGTAAGTAAGTATTACTTAAATTAAATTAAACATTTTTTGTAAAATTTTGGATGTTTTTCCAACTTTTTTTCCCATAAACATGTTGAGTGTTTAATGATTCTGGGGAAACACTGAAGCGGTACGGCAGATGTGGCACAGATATAAAACTTATACTGCTGCACTGTGAACCTGCAGTAAAATGCTGCATGTGTTGACAATGAGGAAAGTAATTTTATATCTTTGTAAAGGTCCGATCCACAAACTAAAACCAGTCAGATCACCTGATTATTTTGAAATCACTGATGGCAGAGAAAATGTTAGACTTTTTTGAGCCACGTGGTAAGTTTCCAAAGTAAAAACGTACAAAGCTTGAATTTCATGTGTTGGTTATGATGAAGGTCGTTATAGAGGCATGTCTTCCACTCTCAGAGCTGAGCTGTGAGAATAGAATGATGTCATTTTTTTTCCTAACAGTTTGTTCTCTACATGTCATCTGTCCAACAACTACTGTATGATTGGTCAGAAATGTGAAAAGAGGCGTGGTTAATGAGGAAATGCAGAGACTTCCTTAACTTTGCCTTCTGGTAGCACAGAGGCAGGGTGTTGCATGGAACAGGTGTCCCAGATCAAACGGGCCCAAGTCAAAGACTATATATAGTCTATGTTCTGCGGTCCAAAGTGTTTTAATTGGTCTTCAATAAAATCACCAGAAGTCAGCATTCAAGACAACAAAGATTTATTGTTGATAAAAAAAAAATCTGACATCTATCCACAGTGTGACCATATACACCAGAAAAGCTCTGACCAGTAGCTCAGACTCAGGTTTTCACCTTATCTTCATCTCCAAATGTCGTTTTCCATGCCCATTGATCATTTTCTTTGGATTGACTAATGGACACCATTATAAAGTCTCCAAAGCTTATTGGCTGTTATCAGATTACACCATTTCCTCCAGTTGTTTCTGGACATCTTCCAAGGGCATCCTGACCTGTTCTGAGTAATGCCTGATGGTCTTCACGGGACTTGTAGCTTGGCTTGAATAATTCTAGATAACTTCACATGATATAATAGTTGATACCTTCACCCTTTAACACAGTGTTCGGGCCCTTCCGCAGACATGTCCTTACAGAGCCTTTTAATTGTTTAACACGGTCTCACTGTATTTTAGATAAACTGTTCTGTTAAGTTAAATAACCCTAGGGTATGTTTTGGTTCCTTCATATTTACATAGTATTTACATAGTTTCATACATGATAGATATGTTATATTACATTACATTTGGCTGACGCGTTTATCCAAAGTGGCTTACAAGGTATATAGTATAGCGTAAAGGGTCTTGCCCGAGGGCCCACCTAGGATTCAAACTGGTAACCTTCCGCACCAAAGTCTGCGGTGTAAACCACTAGATCGTTATATATACTTTATTTATCCCACCTTGGGGAAATTTTCAAGCTAGCTAAGCTATCTTATATTATATTGAAGGCAATGGCCGTTTTATAGTGACTATCATTCTCCCTCTAACTCTCTGTTATTTAATTTGTTTTTGAAACATTCAGTAATACTATTGTTTTACAACTTATATGTATAAATACATTTGCCTAGATTATACCACAGTTGGTCGAATGCTGAGTCCTTGTTTTTGTCACTGGCATGCAAGAAATATTACAAAAAATGTCACAGCTTTTATTTTTCTCCAGACTGACACAATTTTTTAATTTATTTTTTGCCAAGATCTTTATTGTAAATTGTAAATAATATAACTATAAACATAGAATAAATACCAATACAAAAATACAAAAAGTAAATACCTATTGCTTTGAATTTTAGTTGTTTATAAAGAATATTTTAAAAACTGACAGAAAATTTAACACTAGCACTGTAAAGACGGGCTGACAAGGGGGTGTTAATCCCTTTGTATTGTCTTGTAAGAACCCGATGTGCACTTGACACTTGAAAACTTGAAAAAAAGTTGTTTTCTTTTTTTAATTTTACTTTACTTTTTTTTTTTTTTTTTAAATTAATTGCATTGTAGTTGAATGGGATTGTGATCTTTTCTAAGGATGAAGTTTGATTGGATTTAATGCTTCACTGGACAATACAAAGTCAGGCTGTGTGTGTAGTTACTCTAGTATAAGTCTACAGGGTGAGAATATGCCCAGACATGTCTAAGAGCAACCTTACCACACACACACACACACACACACACACACACACACACACACATAGGGAAATACAAATACAGTGCACTCAATCACACTGAAATCTTTTGCGATATACACACAAAAAAGTGCAACACAAACAGAATAACTTGTCACTAAAGTATCTGCTATCCTGCTTTACAGCTCAGATAACACGGCCTTAGTTTCACTTAACTCTGGCACCACAGACTCTTCTAAGGTGAAAAGAACATCAGTAATAAACCACCAAGGTTAGACACAATAGCGTCAGCCTGTCTGGCATGGTAGGTTAAAAATCTTTAAGCTTTAAACAAAAATCTTGTTTCTACTACAAATTTCAGCGTGTACTTGTGAAAATCTACCACTGAGTTCAGCAGTACAGATGACACATGTAACTGTAGACCACATATGTAAAAGGGAAGTACTAGGTGGAAAAAGAGAAATGGATTTAAAGTGGAACATGTTTGTATTTACATTTACTTTCACGTGGTAGTTTATGTTATATATAGACTAATCTATAAAGTGAAAGTAGACTCTGCTCACTGTTCAGCTCAACAACGCCTCAATAGAAATATTTTGTAACATCACACACACAAACAGTTCAACGACACGACTGTAAACAATGTTTATGCAATAACCATTTAATTGGGCAATAATGGTGTGGACATGCACGTAGATGTAAACATACTAAACATAACCATTGTGAGGTAGCTCTTATACTCTGTCTCTTATTATCTTATTATCATTATTTGACAAATTATGAACACAACTAAGTCGGATAAAATGCTATAACACTTTTGTAGAGAAGAAAATAACATATTCACTGTCTGATTAATGAGGACTGTGGGAGAGATGTGCAGATTACAAACAGATTAAGCCTTCTGGAATCACCGCTTTCCTTCAGGGTGATGGAAAGTTTAAGGAAATAATGAACCTAAATAACATATTTTAATGAATCTGGGTCAGTGAGGATCAGATCAACAAAAAACTGAAACATTGAATTATTACCTGAGAAGTTGTTGGGTTTTTTTTTTACCACTATACTGCTCAGTTTCACTGCGCAACTAATATACTTCAGTGTACATTAATAGTTACCACTTGTAATAAAATGTTATCACTGGATTAGCCACTGACGTTATCCTTGTAATAAACTGCATTAAACACAGATGCCAGATAAATCCCTCAGTAACTTCATGAAAAATACACTTTATACCAGTGGTTCCAAACCTTTTTTTTTTTTTTTTAGCTCATGACCTAATTTAAGCATCACATGTCCACAAACAAAGACTTTTTTCCCCTCTTTTTGATCATGTAAAGGTTTGCTATACTATGTTGCAAATAAATATTCATTTTAGACACATTTAATTATGTGTATTATTATGAACAAAGGCAGAAATGCCAAGCAAAGTAAGAATTTGATTTTCCTTGGTCAGGATATGTACAGTCAGTCCAGCTTGTATTTACAAGGATGGAAATTAATACTGAACAAACGATAACTAAACTATGAATTATGAAAGAGCTGCATAAATGCTACCCAAGCAGAGAGGGAGACCTAGCAGCTGCAAACAGAATAAAGTGGTGAACACGATCTTCTGAGCCAGAAGTAAATCACCATGTGCAATGATAAACGGTAGCCAAATTCTATAGGTCAGAGAGATCAGATAAAGGTAAGAATGCAATGACGGACAGTAGCAGTAACAGCACCACTTAAAAGTCAAATTACTCAGCTATAAAATTGGAATATTTATGTATTTAGTTGATTTTCTGCACTGACTAGTGTGTTGGACAATTCAAGCATGGTCTTAATGACCTTTTAATAAAATAAATAAATAAATGACCTAAACAGGAAGGCATTTTACCTAAACATGAACATATTTTACCTAAACAGGAACATATTTGACCTAAACAGGAAGGCATTAACCTAAATAGGAACATATTTTACCTAAACAGGAATTAACCTAAATAGGAACATATTTTACCAAAACAGGAAGGCATTAAACTAAATAGGAACATATATTACCTAAACAGGAAGAAAGTTTACCAAAACAGGAAGATATTTTACGTAAACA
This sequence comes from Maxillicosta whitleyi, assembly GCA_029822895.1. NCBI lineage: Eukaryota > Metazoa > Chordata > Actinopteri > Perciformes > Neosebastidae > Maxillicosta > Maxillicosta whitleyi. The sequence goes on from JAPSES010040854.1 coordinate 9,054, forward strand.
GGAAGGTATTTTATTTAAACATATTTTACCTAAACAGGAAGGTATTTTATCTAAACATTTTACCTAAACAGGAAGGTATTTTACTTAAACAGGAACATATTTTATCCAAACATATTTTACTTAAACAGGAAGGTATTTCACCTAAACAATGTGATTCGCGCTCAACAGATGAGCGTGGCACAAATATAATGTAAGTTTGATGCTCAGTCTGTAAAACGATAGCATTCTCTGTGGAATACTTTGGAACACATGACCAGATTTTGATCAACAAAAAGAAAAAAAATTAGCATGGCGCATGTGAATGCATTCTACATATGTGTATGAATAGATTTTACGTGTGTGTGAATGCATTTAACATGTCTTTGAATGCATTTCACATATTTTTGTGACTGCATTTCCCGTGTGTGTGAATGCTAATTCTAAATGATCTGATACGGCCCTTCATAATGTTCACTGGAGTGTTACGAGCAAAACAAAACCACGTTTGATAGATGACTGATCCGATGACAGCTTTCAAATGGAAGAAATGCCAAATTTGTCATATTTTGCCTTTCTGGAAAACAACCTTTTGTGTGTGCACTGTTGTTGCCCTTGATAATGGTTTAAATACTCAGAAAGATGAGCTCGTTAGCTTTCATTTGATATGTGACAAGAGGAGCTACATTAATGAAGGAGCAGTGTATATAAGCATTATTAAAAATAATATCATCATTGTCCTGGGGCCGGGAGGGAAGATTGGCAAAAGGATCAGTCATAAAGGCCCAGCACTACTTTTGTAACAGTTCCCAAATGAATTTTCTCTATTTGTAACCTTTCTTAAGTGATTTATCACATTTAATATAATATTATCCTCCTCATTAGTTTTTTAAAATTTATTTTATATTCTGTATTTTATCAGCATAAACCAGGTATTTTCTTTAATTTACTGATCATGAAGATGTTCATAAATCATCATCATTATATCAGAAACAGAGAAAACTGCAGAAAAAGAGACTTTTTCAGTCAAACCTATCATTAACTGAGCATAAAACAAGTGTTTCTATCCACTGTCATTAATCCAACTCCACAGGTTTTACTGGTGAATCAATGTTGTAGAAGATAACAGTGTTTCCATGGTAACTACAGAACTATTTGATGACCATGAAAAGATGACAAACTGTATTTTATACCAATTATTTACATGTATTGATAGAATTGGTGGATCAACAGGTATTAAACAGTTTAGATCAGTAGATGAATCTTTCCATTAAATGATCATTTTTGATCATTAGTGACTGGTGTCAACTCAAATACCTATCTGCATTCACAGCTTATTAAGCATGTACAAAGTGTTTATTCATTTTAATTCATTCAGGATTCCACTGTTTATTTAAGTAATAAATGAACTGAATGTGGACAGTGTAGTTTTCATTGTATTTGCCACTCAGTAATGTTCCAGTAAAGCTCAAGGTGTAGATGTTAAAATTGAAATTGCTCATTTTTTTCAGAGATCATATTTGCTCTGTTAAGTCCTGTCCTGACGTGTGTGAAACCACACAGGAGTGTGACACACTGTTATTTTGAAAGTAGCTGAATAGATAAGATTTGCATCGCTGCTGGTGAGCATATACTGTAGCAACTGCAAATGTTAAATGTCAAATTTTTTTCTACTACGGTGTGTTGTTCTTTTACACAAAGTCAATCCTTACATATGTTTTTATGAAACATAAAGGTCAGCTGGGGGGTTCTGACACTCTTTGTCGTGTGTGTTTATAGCACAATAGGAAAATGTATGACATATATGATAAATATAACACAAACCAGTTCATCTAATTCCAATACTAACATGTGTTTGAGTTAAAATTCAGTGCAGTGCATTCCTCCACCTAGGCCCCACAGTCCTGTAATCCAACCAAACGTCCTATTTCACAAAGTTAGAAGAAAAATCTATTTAAACTAACTCATTAATCATCAGTGTATTGGTTTATTTCTCACTAGATATGTCAAAGGTCCCCTTAAAACCACAGCACAATTCACAGGATCCATTCCATGGTTTTAACGGTGAGTATGCTGTGATTCATTCATGTAAGATCTTTGGATGCTTATCATACATTTTTCAGTAACAAAAATGATTCATTTCATGGTTCATACTCAAATGTTAATGAGTCAAGTGATGAGAGCTAAATAATTCATAAAGTACAATAGGAAACTAAACTCTTTGGCTGAAAACCTGTAAAACACTGTTTAATCCAATGTTTTATTTCACAATGATAGAAAAAGCATAGATTTGATACAAATTTCAGAAATGCCAAATTTTATGAACATTAATGTAATAATTTTTGCATAACCTCTCTGACAGACAAACAACCAACAAATGCAGATGATTACACTTGTCTATATGTTTTGTTTTTGTTTTTAAAAATGATCTGCTCCAGAGATTAAATATACTAAAGTGTACATACTTTAATTAGATCAACTGGAAAACTAATTACAAAAGTGATGGTTAGATGCTGTTTTTCAATTTACATAATAAAGTTTTATTATACTGTATATTTGAACATTTATACAATAGAATTATAAATCTTACACTAGAAATGAGCTGAAAAGTGAATCTATTATAATGTTCAGTCAGTGTTTTAAAGTAGAACTTGTACTTAAACATTCCTTTTGAGTAAAACCCATTATCTCATTAATTCACATTTTGACTCATGACTGTATCTTAGAAACTACAGAAACCTTTTTTCCTTATTACTGCCTCAAACTTTTTAAAGTTTTACTACTTTTATTTTGGAGGCATTTTACTTGTAGACCAGTGTTAGATTTCTTCCCTGGTGAAGGTAATTACATGTTTTCTTTGGTTTTATCCACATTCATTTATTTTGAACAACAAATAAAATGATCTGTACAAGATCTGTGCCAGACACATCTCTTTAAATGACTAATTATCAATTCATGGTCCATACGTGCTTTAATGCACTTCCTTTGTTTGTAATTTAACTTAATAACTTCATCTATGGGTAATCTGTTTTCATGGTTTCTTTTTCCAGTCCTAATTTGACAAAGACATATAAAGACTTTGTGTTTTTTTGTGATAATGCCTGTTCTATGTATTGCAGCCAACTAAAATCTGGAATGACAAATAAACAGCATTTCTACGCCGGTTGTTTTCCTCGCCTAGCGGGGGTTGACCAGTTGACTGTTGACCATGGATTCCTCTCCTCCACATTTCTCTGTCTCCTCCATCTCCTTCTCCAACCCCATCACCCTCATATCG
>JAPSES010040875.1:0-12305 GCA_029822895.1 Maxillicosta whitleyi
GGGTATGTTTCCAGTGTCAAGAATCTAATAAAATAGATTAAAAAAAAACAAATGTGGGAGTAATATTGCAGGGTGTCGGTCATAATATGTGGGGGAACTGTGCTGCTTGGCGGAGGTTTGCGCTCTGAGTGATTTTCTAGTTCAAGATGCAACATTGTTTTTTTAGTCGTGCATTTTCTAATGTTAACGAAAATTTCAAAATGATCCAGAATCCAGGATTTCTTCCGGATCACCCCCAAAAGTTAATTATTTCTTCATTGTGCCATTGCCAACAAATCCTGAAAATTTCATCAAAAAATCCGTCCATAACTTTTTGTGTTATGTTACAGACAGACAGACAAACCAACAAACAAACGCCGGCAAAAACATAACCTCCTTGGCGGAGGTAATAACTTTGTATATTCTTATTTCTTGTAGCTCTGGAAACTAAAGCTGATTAAGTACAACACAGGCCCAAAGTTTGGACACTTCATTCACTAAAACCCTGTATGAATTCCATGGATTTAAGGATGTATGATCAGACTGTTTTCATTCACATGCACCATTTTCTTCAATTTACCTTTGGGTATAAACTGACGTTACAAGACCACCAACAAGAAAAGAAGAGCTTTTTGGGGGGAGGGGGGTGGTGGGGTGGAGAAGAGAATCACAGTTTGCATGAGTCGCTTTAGCTCTTTGGCTTTTGAGAATTTGTATCCAAAAATTCCAGTAAATCTCAGCTGTGTGAATATGTCTGACATACTACCGCAGAAATCAGTACAAAGTAAAACAGAAAGAATACACTGTTCCTGAAATTACAATGATGTTCAACAAAGGAGTTGAACCCCCGAAGAGACGAGAAGAAACTGGAAGTTAAAGCAAATACTAGAAAAGCAGATGATTAACATATCATTGTTACCAGTAAGAGACAGTGAAAAAGTGCACTGCAAATAACAGGAAATCAGCATCAAAAGGGCAATAAGTCACATCTGTGACAACTGGGAAAAGATGTTGGAAAAAAGCTGGTCTGAATAGTTGAGTATATGCACAAAAAACACTCTTTTGTCCAAAAAAGAGACATGAGTTCACAAAAGTAGACATGATAAGACTGGAAACAAATTCTGAGGGCAGATGAAAGCAGGTTTTAACCATTTTAACCATTTCTACAAACTGGTGAACAGTTTAAAACACCAACAATAACACATGGAGTGAGTTAGTTAGGAAACTTTACAGGTCATTAAAAAGATTTGAAGCAAATGAGGACAAAAATCCTTGATTATCCAAATGGAATATGGAGAATTTTTATGTGATTTTATGGTGAAATTGTGGGAATTTGCAAAAATTGTGACAAAGTTGCTAAAATATGTGGAAAACGGAAAAAAATCTTGCGATGAGAAAACCTGGTTCTTCTCCCACACACTGCTCTAACTACTATACTAGTAAATTAAAATGTCATATGATAATCAAACAGAGGTAAGCATCCACTAGATCCTGGTTCGGTTCTGGTTCTTTATTTTCTAAGCACGGCTCAGACATGACTTCAACATTCCTGAGTCAAAAATAAAATAACTGCTTCCTGCTTCACAAACGTGTGATAGAAATACCATCAGTTTCAAGTCTATTGGAGCCTTTATATTCATAGAACATTATCATCAGTGAAGCAGAAACCAGGAAAAGTGGATCCAGCGTCGTTTTCTCTGCTGTTCCTTCGTACAGTTGCATGAGGTTCAAAATAGTACGAATCTGATTTTCTGTCGGACATCAGGTGAAGGTTTGCTCTGATTTTTGCAGATATTTTTGTCGGTAAATGAGCTGCATTTTTAATCATCTTGCAGGATTTTTTCTGAGGGTCAGTTAGTTTACCTTCTGTGAGTCGATAATGTTCCAGGTTTCATATTACATCACTACTCGTGTCAAGTTATAGCGCACTATTTAAACTATAAAGGATTATATAATCACTAGTGCATGAGTAGATGTTTTATATGTACTTTCAGGTATTATGAGAAAAGCTTGGATTCATAAAACAAAATTTGTAGGAGCTACATATTTATTTTCTGTTTCATTTTGTTTGTGTTTGAGTAAATAACCAATATGCCGTTAAAGGTCCCACATTACACACACCAATTTTATTCATGAACCTACGAATGATTATTAGGAGAAAATTAAGCTTTTTTTTGCAAGTTGTTTTGAATCATGTTATACTGTTAACTTTAATTCTTAAGTTTCAATATTTTATAAAGTGTTATTTTCTACACAACTGAAAAAACAGCTGTGAGGAACTTGACCCACTGGGGTTCTCTAGTGTTTTACATCATTTTCATAAAATCTCTACATGTTGAACCACAGCTCTGTTTAGAATGTTATTTCAATTCTGACAAACAAAGAACAGGGACAGTGTACTTTAGAGGCTGGTTATGAAAATAAAAACAGCATCTACTATTACACAATATCATGCCCTATTTTACTTTAAATAAATATGTGAATGTTTTTATCTAAACTAGAAAATTGACAAATATCAAAAGGCATTTCAGCGTATACAGGTCAAATGTATCCAAAATCTACCCCAAACTACAAGGATTTTGATTAAAAAAAATTAATTCAGCCAACATGTCTCACTGACAGCGTTTAAATCATGTCAAATGTGATACAAAAAATAAAAAAGAAGCAGTTTTCTGTCAGGATGGAGCGGTGCCACTAGGCCCGGTAATGGTGCACTGATGGACTCTGTAATTACTGGCTTTCACTGAAGGTGAAGCAGCACAAATGCAGCAGCAGCACATCTCCAATCATACACTTTGGGCTCCACAAGTGGTACACGTGGGTAAGTAATCAATAATTTAGAACAAGTCAACAGTATTCAGACCTTTAGATGCTGTATGTTGTATACATTAGTCATCCTGCACCGAGGGACTTCACCTTTAATTAGACCTGACTCTCTATTTGGACTGTTGAACCTTGGAACAGGAAAAATGGAAACAGACAAATGGAAAAAGGCAGTTTCATTGCTGCACTCGACTATGTTTTAGTGCTGACGCATCCATCTGCTGAACACACGGACCCAGCTCCACTTTCTCTCCATCACACCTCCTCTTTTAAAAGACCGAGAACACCACTGCCTTGACTGTATTAACCCGCTCTGTTTTAATCACAAGTCAATTAGCACCGTGCTCTAATTGACTATCCTCTTAATTGCTCCATCACGCTCCGTCTGCTGCCGACTTATCGTCTCACTTCTCCAATCCTAATGAAAGCTCAGGCTTATGCATGGAAATGTCGCTGGTCCGACTCCAGTCACGTCTGGACGGATGCCCCCATGAGGCCTACAGCTAACACAGGCAGGGGCTGAAGAGGCAGCCTGACATTTATGGGATGTAATTGAAGATGGGTATGAACCCCCATGCTCAGACTTAGATGGATATCCGCCAGCAGAGGATGCGCGGTCCTGCTTCATCAGCCTGCAGCGATACGAGACTGAGGAGAGGTGAAGGGGGCGACTGCTGTTGGGGAAGCTGCTGATAAAGCGGCAGCTCAAACGCCGTTCTCTCAATCTGTTTTCAGACTGTGATGCTGTCGGTCTAAATGTCAGGCAGCTCTGACTCACCGTGGGCCAGGCCACTGGTTCCACTGGTCACATCCAGACCACAACGGCTAACCGCTTTAAATGACCCTACGGAAACGACCACTGAAAATCCAAGTACTAAACCAACTAAAATACCCCACACATTTGAAGGAGCGTGGTTGTTTGCATACATCCTAATGCTGCTGCTGTAATAGTGTACTTTTTTATTCATTGCATGTGTATCTCCTTATTGATCAACTGTGTTTATTTTAATGCTCAAGTCCTGTTTTTATTATTATTGTTCTTCAGATTTTTATGCCTAAATTTCATTATATCATTGTCTGACCATTAATATAATGACAATAAAGTTACTACTACTGAATAAATAAACAAAGTATTCATAAAGACAAAAAAGTGAATAAAAAAATTTAACAAATTAAAACACAAATGCAGGTAAAAATCTGTCATTTTTCAAGTACAAATGCCTTTGATCACTTCGACTGCAAACAACTGAACATCATTACTATCCTGACTTAAGCACAAGTTCCTCATTATGGACATTTTTCTGTTTTGGGCCGTTTATTTACAAGGATAATGACAGTAATGCACCTTAACACTGAATCATAAAAAGGAGAAGAGGCAGTTTGTTCAGAACTACAGAAATATGGAGATACAACATAACAGCACTTAATGGAGACGAAGCACTTACAATTATTATTATTATAGACGTAAATGACTCCTAAGACAGTGAAAATACAACAGGTGATTATATACTAAACAAAATACAAGAAAATTATGTTCCATTTTTGCAGTCATCCTAAATTGTTTTGACCTATACTTTCCACTCTTCTCTTCACTTTTCCTTTTTCTACCTGTATTTTATCATAATTATCTGTACTTTCAAATCACATTTTTTTTTACTTCAATACATTTGTGTTAAATTACAGATTATTATTACTGCCGTGTCTTCTAATATTAAAACCAACTTCATATGACAATAAAACACTGTGAAGACAGTAAGTCCATTAGTATATCGAATGTCATCTGAATGTAACAATGTAAAAGACACAACAGAAAAAACAGGAAATGGAAACTGTACTGCAGAGAAAACTGATATATACTAGTTATAATGGTTTATAGTTTTTATACATTAATGTGATGGTTGGTTCAGTTACCTTTGCACAGAAACTAAGGTTAGAAATATTCTTCAAAGGATTATTTTTATTTATTTATTTTTTACTTTAAGTACATGGTACTCTGCTTTCACTCTTATGCACCAAAGACATTGAAACAATACATTTATACAATTTTACCCATGTATTAGTACTTCTACCTTGGTAAAATAAATAAATAAATAAATAAATTACGACATGGTGTGAAGAAAAATAAGAATATTTGATGTGATGCATTCTTTCACCCAACCTTTTTGAGCTTTTAAAACCAGCCTTTCAACAAAATAAGCAAAAAACAAAACTATTCAGTACGACTGAAAAAATCTTAACGCAGAACAAAAAGACTAATTAAAAAAAATAGTGAAAGTCTTGAGCTGTACTGTAGTGTACGATAAATGCAAACTAGTATGAGGCAGAGCAGCCGTATAAAAATATGTGCTGCATGTAACCCAGAAAATGTGAAAAACACTGAAGACCACCTGCTGAGCTCCTAACAACATCTCATTTATGGAAAACTACAGCCTACATTCATGAATCACCCCATGTGATGAAGGGAAGCTGATAATTTATCTTGAAAACGAGGAGTGGGGCTGAATTATTCCATTTTACTCTGCCAACAAGCTGGAAAAGACGAAAACAAGACGAGACAAGTTGTTCAGCCCATTTAAGAAAGACTCCGGAATTACAAACAGTACGTTAAACTAACTGTTGTATCTGTATGAAATACTTCTAAATTATAATTTTAAAAAATGAATCCAACAAAAAACTATCTATGACTTGACATGAGCTCTTCTGAAAATTGTTTGTGAAGTTGTGGGAGGTCTTGACAATACCAACATGATATATATTCTATTGTTCTGTGTTTTTTTATAGGGATGCAACAACACTCTGGAAAACCATGTACGATTCAGTTCACCCTGCACGGGACAATCCGACCTTAAGCAACGCAGGTTTTCTGTTTTGCAATTGATTTCTCTCTCTATCTCTCTTGCTCACTCAACATGTAAGCATACAGCACAGGGTAGCCCCGCCCCTCTGAGAGACAGTGGACAGAGAAAACGATTTAGACTCAGACTCCTGCACAGATCAGCCACATTTCCAAAACCACCGCCGCCCGTACCCGCGTACATTATACAATATACAATAATATATACTGCAACCTGACTCGCAATTAAACAATCACTTTTAAAAACCCATACACACATACAATACCGTCACATGCTATTACAAGGAAATGCATATGAGAGATACCTGTGGTGTTTTTACACCGCCATTTTCTTTTATATGTCGCCATTTTCTTTTATATACCTATGTAGAACAGGAATTTATTTATTAAAAAAACCTCCCTTTGGGCCTTATGTGTGCACATGTCGCTTTTATATAACTGTACATAAGTAGTCCAGGAATCAGAAAGGGTTATTTTATTTGGTACAGTGGTATAATTTGTTCCTACTGTGAAAATTAGTTTTTGCTGACAAGAAAAATAAAAAATATAATTTGAGGAGGAAAAAAAACACTGTTCTCTTTACACACAAAACAGGAACCATAACCATTGCCAAAAAACGAAGGTACAGACTGAAACGTGGACTGCCCATACCGTTAAACTCCTAATCTTCAACATCTTCGCATTCAAAATTTAAGCGATGTATAGGTTACGCATGATTTGAATATTATAACATAACATTCAAAGGATCTGTTCAGAACTTGCAGATAAAATATTTATATATGTATATTTTTTTTTTTAAAAAAAAGGCTTCCGTCTAGGCTTTGCAAATCATTAATTATTATTTACTGGACCTACTTTCTATTAGCAATGAAGTGAACTTTGACCTTTACTGAAATAAACAGCTGCTCCCTCCGTCTGTGATTCTAAAAGATAAATAGCAGCTATTACTTTTCATCATTTTTCTTATTGTTCATATTCTTAATGGAAATAATGATGCATAAACATTAAGCCAAGTGTTTTATAACTGTTGAATGACAACAAACAAGCAAGACAGATATTTATAGCAGGCGTTAACCACTTGACTGTTAAAGGAGATATATGGAATATTTCTATGGTCAAATATTGAAAAATTATGTGTTCAGAATAAAAAACCTCTGAAGATCTGTCAAAACTGCCAATGTATTGGATTGTAGAAATATGACAGGTAGAGGGAGTAGTGAGTCACTGTCAGTATTCTGTATGAGAAAAAATAAAACCATGAGTCCTTTATTAAAATGACCAGATGGAATGAGAACCACTAAAAAACAACATTTAGAGTCAAAGAAAGTGACAAAAGCTAGACTCACTGTTGTGGTTTTCCACATTGGACACAGCTGAAAAACGAAAAGAATGGAGTTTGATGATGAAATTAAAGCATTTCTACAACATGGGTTTGATTATGAAGCTTTTGAAGGTCTGAAGTTATGACCTTGTTTGGATAACTCCAAATAATTCTGTAGCGCGGATATTATTATTTTTTTGTCTTGTCCAGCATCATAACAGCAGAATGGTAGTCTGGCTGCTTTTTAAAGCTGAGCAACTTTGCTTTGCCAAGGGAAACTTCATGAAGTATATGAGGTTCCCCTTGATATTTTACTGTCTTTATTATCATTTATTTATTTATTTATTTTAAAACCACATTTTGATCTGACAGGTAGAGACAGGGAAGAGGTGAAGAGAAGGAGGGAGTGAGGTGGAGAAGACCCTCACAGTAGAATAGCAACAGTACCAACAACAACCGTATTGATAATTATGAGAAGAATATCTAGAACCAGAACCGCACAGACTAGACAAAGAATGACACTAGGATGAGATGAAGAAAATAACACCTACTAAAGGAGAGGAAAACCTGAACATAATGTCATAAACAACAACAGTACAAATAACATAAATAATACTAGTTACACAACAGCAGTTACTGACATGAATCTGCAGTGATGGAGTGACTGCACCAAAGGAAAGAGGACAGGGCAACATCACCAAGCTGAACACAGCCATGCAACCGCCACCGAGCGCCATACTCCCTCCAAGGGCCAGGGGACCGGCAAAGAGGGCCCATAGGCCCAGTCAACCAGTGGACAATCACAGAGGAGAGGGCCCAACCCACCCCCCGAGGGGGGACACTGCACTCGCCGTGAAGAAAGGTCCCCGGCGGAGGCTCCACAACAGCCAAGCACAGACCCCAGGGGGCCACGGATGCCAGCTGCCACACCCCACCAGGGGCTGGCCGCCCAGGGGCAGACAAGGCAAAGGTCCCGAAGCCCGAGAGCCCAGGAGCCCCCCCCCCCCGAGAAGGAGCCCCAACCAGCACACTGGGAGACCAGGGCACCCTGGACAGCCACCCAACGTGGGCCACTGCCCACCCCGATACCCCTGGCCGAACGCCCTGAGGACCTACCCTTCACTCCCCCACATACCAACATGGACAACCACAGTCACACCCCCTGTGCACCCACACACACCCAGTCCTTCCGTCTCGGGAATGCCGCCCGCATGAGTAAATGCAGCGTTGCTATCCAAGCAAGGTTTGTTTGTTTTTTGCTTTGTTGTATTTTTGTGACTGTTTATAAAATTTCAATAAAAAATTAAGTGAAAAAAAAACAAAAAACAGCCAGCTGATAGAGTGAAAATGATAAGTGTTATTTTGATAGCTGTTGCAGTAAGTGTCTGAGAAAAGTAGATACTGTAATTATGGTAATTATATACAATGAGCTTTATACTTTGTCACATACCAGAACACACTTGCAGCTATAAAACCACCAACTAATCATCACTGTATCCATAGACTGAATAGTTTGTAATATCAACACTACATATAAACCCTGTAAAAAAAAAAAAAAAAAAAAGGAGGAAATGTCCAGTTGATTTGGAAACATAAAGTTGGTACCTACCAGTGAATAAAACAATGGACACACATGTTCTTCAATCTCAGTGTTCACATTGCACCAACCAAGAATAAGCGAAGTCAAAGGTTGGAATATTTTATACTCGTCAGAAGTCTTCTAAAGCGCCTGTCGGGTGAAAAGCCTGTTGACCACCTGCATGTCAGTGAACTTTCCAGGTCAAGCATAGTCTATCCAACAGTTGCACAGGGTGAAACCAGTGCACCTGTGGGTGGCCCACTGCCCGAGGCTGCAGATCAAGGCTTCGAATGAGGAGAGCGGTGGATTAGATTTGGAAGACCTGAGCCCCTCTGTGCAAACCATCAGATAAAAAGATGTGGCGGAAAGAGAAGCTTTACACAAATCTTCTGGTTGCAACATAAAACACAGAGAAGCAAGTATAGAATATGTTTATTATCACCAGCCTGGTGTCAAAAATGAACAGTGAGAAAATCATCACTTAAAAACTGGAATACAAACAGTGAACAGTTAACTTTCACGTGGGAAAAAAAAACCCATCAGACTTTGGTTCAAAAAAGCATTAATCTGCCATCAACATCTAAAAACAGTCTGTTACTTACAATTCACCTTCAGTCCTTATCTGCCCTATTTCTTTAACAAGTTTCCTGGAACTCAGTGGTGACTCATCCTTGGGTTTTTTTATTTTTATTTTTTATTCTTTTATTAACAAGCCCTGAACTCTGTCTTTTTCTGATGAGTTTCTGTGTCTGCAGCTCACCATCCCTACACAGGGCGTCGTGAGTGTCACCTACAGAAAACCACGGGGGTAGGGGTGAGTCCTGATGCTCTGCCTTCTCCTCCTCCCCTTACCTGGACCATCACCAGAACCTGCACAAGACCGATAACGCAGCTCCAGTTAACTTTGGTTATTTTATTATTTACACTAAACCTTTGTAGAGCGGGCTTTATCTTTAAAATTTTATCATTAACTTCATTTACAATGATGCCAATATTACACTAATGAGCCCAATTAGGATTAAAATGTTGTGTATGCCCATCTCAATCAAAAAAGACTGACCTAAGAAAGAATTCTTAAAAACAGATAGAATTCCTAAAGATAGAATACATTAGAATAGACTTTATTGTCACTGTGCTAGAAATAAGAATAGAGTGAATATAAAATTCCAAAACTTACAAAAAAGATAAGAAAATAGAATAAATATTTACAATTTACAAAGTGACATAAGAATAGAGCTTAGTAGAATAAAAACTGATAAAATAGTATTTAGCAGTATGTATATCTATGACAAACATTAACAGTATGTATTAACAGCTGAGGGAAACAAGACTATTATTACTTAGAAATTACTTACGTTTAGAAATGTCTATAAATCCAGTGGAATGTGTTGAATATAATCAATGTTTCCAAAGCCAAAGATAATGTCCATAAATGTCAACAAGCCAATGATATTCAGTTAATTATCATAAAGCAACCAGAGAATATTCACATTTATCAAGCTGGAATAAAAAGAAGATAATAGATAAGATAGGATAGATTGCCTGAAAAAAACATAAACATAAAATGAAAAAATCCAAATTATCGATGACTAATTTAACAGTTGACAAATAAGGGATTCTTAATATAACCGTTACAGGGCTACAAAAATATTCGCACATAATTAACATTAATCCTATAGTTTCTCTCAGGTTGGATTAAAACGTTGCACACATCCTACTGGTCAGTGTGGAGATGGTATTTGTCATTTCCATATTTGTTTCCCATGTTTAATATTTTACATAAATACCGGTGCTTATGTATTATATACATATATATGTATGTATCCTGATGGCCCTAATACACTCACCTACACACATTGGTCTACATTGAGTACAGTGAAATGAAGTTGTTCTATTCAACAAATGCTGCTGGAGTTCAGGACCTGCAGTTTCTTCAGCTCTTTCTCTGTGCACCTTGGAAGTCGGTGAAGTTGAGCCAAAGCCTTACATTTAGCTTTACTTCAGATTTGATGCTTCACCGTGGGTTGCATCCATTTCCACAGGTTAAAAAAAAAAGTGTTATTCTGATTAAATGTTTCAGGGTGTGTAGGTGAACATCTTATCACACCACCACCTATGTAAACGTCTGGAAAGTTGGAAACATTGTCAATCCACCTGCAGCCAGTGACTGAAAGCATCTGACCCAGACAAGATAACAAGGTTAACTTTTGGTTCTAGACTTTAGAATGACTGCTAACAGGTCATCGCTTGCAGCTTCCAATCCCCCCCATGACAAGGACCTACAGATCTAGATAAGGTCAAGTCCTAGAGCATTTACAACATCGGGGTCTGGGCTGATATTCAACAGAAACCTTTAGATACACATCTAAACAGAGTGAAGACCAATAAAAAGCTTCTGATTGTGTCTAGATTGAACATTCTTGTGACTATCAGCCAATTCGATTCATTTAACTTATCTTCATTAGATCCAGTCAGTCCAAAATGAGTACCATCTTTGTACTTTTTTTTCTTTTTTTACATACATAGATTACGTCCATAGAGCTTTTTCTGGGGTGGAAGACTGCATAAATTGATTTAAAATGTCAAAACTGAAGGAAAGATGGGCCTGGATTTGATTTACAGCATACTTTGTAATGTCTCAAACCAAAGTGATCATCGTGTAAAGTTTCTACAATTTAAGAAATTTATTACAAAAGCAAACAAATAGACGATGTGTGGAATCCATTACAAAATAAATAGTGGATATCACAGCTTGTTGCCTCATGTAATACACATCTACTCGCCATGTTGGCTGTAGTATAGCCTCATCAATGGCATCAGTGGTTAACATAACCCCAATGAAAGAAGCCCAGGGCTCAACCCTTTTGTATCAAAGCTTTATATTGTATGTTATTATTATTATTATTACTATTATTTTAATATGACAAACGTGCACCCCAGCATTCCTGTTCTATGGAGTTTAGTTCTTAATTTTGTAGTGTGAAAACTGCATCACTGGTTTTACTGAGAGGACCAATGATCCTTATTTGTATTGTCGGTACAGTCACAGAAGTATTACTGTGAGTATCAATTGTAATTTTCAGATAAATGGATGATTATGAATTGCTTTGTGAAAAAATATGTGAAATACCAATAAAAATAGCATTGGACAAAAAAAAAAAAAAAAGGTGATGGAAACCCAGGGCAGTGATATCTGGTGAATGAGGTGACAAGGTAATTGTTCCATCCCTTCCAATCCAGTGGTCTGGAAATGTTTGATTTCAGACCCCACCAACATGCTCCCTGATCTGTCGTCTTCCTTTCACTGAACATGCACAACCACAACACTGGAGTGTACAAATGTAGACGTGTCATTTCTGTCCACATGTCCATTTTAAAAGGTGGACCTTAGCATCCATATCTCTCAACAATATATACTTAATCCTGTTAAAAAAACAGTGATCCAAACGTGGTGTAATTTACAGAAAATAATTTGCTCAGGTGCCTATTTTGTATACATTACTCATGAGATTTTGAGAGATTAATTTTTTCATTCATGATGCCTGCGCTGTCTGCGTTTGGACTAATCCCTTAATATCGGACATTGAGTTAAATCTCTTGTAGTCATGCTTGGCCAGTGGTGGAATGTACTGTACTTAAGTATTTTTTTTTTATTTGTACTTTTAATTAAGCAAAAATAATAATGCATATTTTTACTTTTACTTCACTACATTTTGTGGCAGTTATCTGTACTTTCTACTCCTTACATT
>JAPSES010040893.1:0-12304 GCA_029822895.1 Maxillicosta whitleyi
TAAATAAAAGGCACATCTGATAAAATGTTTTGTTGTTTTCTCCTGAGAGCGTTTTGGTGTAAACTGGGCCTTCACTCTCCACACTGGTGTATGAATGTTTGGTGGTGGTTGGGGGTGGGGGGGGGACGCGTTTGGTGTGGCTTTGATAGCCACGCTTCCATCAGCCAGCACAGCTGTGGCTCCAAATCTAGTTTACCACCGCCAGTGAGTGGATCAATGATAGATCAATAATGTAAAGCGCCTTGGATACGTTGAAAAGCATTATAAAAATTCCATCCATTATTATCATAGTCCAATAAAGCCCAAATGTTTCAAGAGGAGAAGCCTTACTCTCAACGGAAATGGAAAAACATCTTTGGTTTCTCCACCTGACACTTCTCTAACTGGTGGGCTCATCTTCAGCTCAGTACTGCACTACAGGGTGGGAAGCATTGGCCTGACCTACTTTTCCACTTACAGGGTGGATCTCCGTTGTACATGTGCAACACAAACAGGAAGTGCTGATCCATCACATGATGCTACCATTTTCACCAACCTGAATGTGGGCACAATATCAAACTCACTACTTACTCCAGCACTAGATGTTCATACAATTTATAGCAGCTTCAAGTATAAAAAATGATGTAGTCAATAAGTAAATTTATTTAACCTTTATTTTACCAGGTAAAATCAATTGAGAACCTCTTCTCATTTACACTAATAACCTGGCAGGAGGTTCCAGCGGACAAAAGACCAGATAAAAAAAAACCCCAAGACAAAGTAAGAACAGATAAAAGGAAACAGTACAGATGAATCTAAAATTTAAAAGAAAGAATGGAGTTAAAAACAACTGGAGTTTATGGGAAGGAAGTCAACAGCTGCAGCAGTCGACTATGGAGTGTTTTAATTTAAATACAAATATAAAATACAGTTTGAAGGAGAAGTAAATTAAAACCTACTGTACGATACACTGGATGTATTCAAATAAATCAAAATATTTTTTGCAAATATCTTCATGTGCCACTTTAAGGAAAATCTAAGTTCTTGGATACTCCTATTTTTTTTTTTTTTTTTTTAAATCTGCAAACATGTGCATTCAAGAAAACAGAGCATTCTCAAACTAAACTATGACATAAAAGAGGACTGTTGAAACATATTGTGAACTACAAAATGTGATGAAATCTGCTGTAAACAATGAGCCCGAAAAATGCATTTGTATTGCAAAACTGTAGGTTAAACAGTACAGAGCAGGATTAGTGCTCACACACGTGGGAATGTGTGGATGCATTGTGTGCTGAAAATGAAAAATGGATGAAGTTAGAAAAACACCAAAAATAAACTTAAGTAGCTGTGTGTTTCAATGCACAGAGACCAGCTTGTAATGGACTCATTTCCCTTTGGTAATTTAAGACAGTGCAACCAGTTTGCATTTGTTTAACATACCGAACCAGCCCAATCAACTGGACCAACACAAATGAATTCCAGGGTGTGACTCTGGCCCTGGTCAGGCCTTCATTGACATGTGTTCTTTAACATCTAATCACAAGTTGACAGCTCTGACACCAGGTGTTAGACAATGCCGGCGTGTGCTTTGCCCTGGGTTTTGTTTCACAAACAAGCACCGCACATAAGTACACAAAACAGAGTGAGGAGAAACCTGTAACCAGAG
Source organism: Maxillicosta whitleyi (assembly GCA_029822895.1). Classification (NCBI taxonomy): domain Eukaryota; kingdom Metazoa; phylum Chordata; class Actinopteri; order Perciformes; family Neosebastidae; genus Maxillicosta; species Maxillicosta whitleyi. The sequence continues at coordinate 1,649 of JAPSES010040893.1, forward strand.
CCACTCCAATTTTTCCATTGTGTTCCACCCACACAGTTAGTGACTGGACGTACAAAGGGACGGGTCAAAGGTTAACGTCAAGAAATTCTTGGAAGATAGCTAATGAGGAAAATCTAAGCAGAGGGTAGTGTCTCTTCAGGTAAATCCACCATCACATACTCCTAATGGGAAAGAAATGATGACTTACCAGAAAAATGTTACAAAATTCCCCTTTCGTTAGTTAATCATCCTGGATGGATTAATAGATGGTTATTATCTGGTTGAGCCTTCACTCTTCTGACAAGTTTATTTGTGATACATTGGCAAAGAAACATTTTGAAATCAGTCTGTCAAACTTCACAGCTTGTTTTTTTTTTTTACTCACAGTGAAAAAGCAAGAATGAGGAAAATGAGGGCTTGAGCTGCTTTTTTAACATGTTAATATAAATATTCAGTTGCATGTTTAGTGGTAAACATCGTTGAATATCAGTTGTGAATTAACTATTTAGAGCTGCACACTTGTGACCGGACCTCAAAAGCTGATCTGCACAGGACCAGTGAAACACCCTGTCAAGATAACACAAGTGGATCTCACTGCCTAGGCTACACAGTATTGTCACCTTTGGGTGTCAGAGATGAGCCACCATGCCCAGGCCCAACCTCCTACGATATACGTCTTCTCATCGGAGCCACAACAGGCACCTGAGGGAAAAGAAAGAGGAGGTTGAGGTTACACTGAATAATCTGTAAAACATGAATTATGCTTTATTATCAACTATGACACTAAATATTTTCATGTGAGTTTTGTGATAATCACCTCTACAAATGGAAAGACTCAGAGCAACCATTGAAATCTCAGTACAGTTTTATGACGCTTTGTGACCATAAATATTTCCATGCAGGAATGTGTGTTTTTTGAGTGACACAGGTGCATGCAGGCAAGACAAATACCACCACACCCTAACAGACATGGACAGTTTGCTCTAAAATTGTCTGAAACTTTCTGCTGTGGCATATTAAAATTGAATCAAAATTAAAGTCTATAATATATTCATATCCTGTATGTTTACATTTACAAAAAATATCAATATTGTGAAAAACACAGTTATTTTACTAGGAACATTTTTACCACTCTTTACACATAACATCTAATGAATGTCTATTTATCCTACTGCTTTTTTAATACCTTTATTTTATTTATATGATTTGCACTACTTATCCACAGTCATGTTACAAAGAAACAATAAAAGGAGGAGGAATAAAACCAACCTAACCTTTGTTTTACAGTATACAACGGCAATACACGACCTTTGATTTTACTGGACAGGTGATATGAAATGGCAATTCGATGTATAAAGCATGAAACTATGACTAATGAGCACTGCAAGTCTTCTTTAAAGCAAACTACGTGATTTTTGTATTTTATTCAGAATGAATATTTACACATACAATGTTTTCCATAAATTTGGTGACAGTATCGTGATGATCTTTAATGTTGTATTGTACATTATTCTTGTTAAAAAAATGTTTTGCATAATGTAAGAGTTGTAACATTACAATATTTAGAAAAAAAAGACGATCATTGACACCGTTAACATGCATTTCCATGAGTAAAAGATCCATATGGAACATCTACAGCGTTCTTCTGTTTCTTCAGCTCAGATGTTGGAACTAAGTCAGATAATGGTAGGGATGGGTTTAGTATACGGGATTTAACTGGAAACCATAACTACATTTACTAACTCAAAATTGATGCTATGTGATGGTTTATCTCACCACGTCTGTTACTCAACCAAAGCTGGTCAATCACATGACCCAGTTCTGGTCAACGTTACCGTCACTGACAGTTACAGCGACGTTTAGCAGCTAAATGTGTTATGGTTCTACGAGCCGAGATTTTAATTGTTTCAACCGTTATATAGTACCTAAAGCAGCTAGTTCGTTAGCTCACAGTGATGAATTGTCTCGCTTAAGTCAAATATAAGATATCCGTGATTTAGTTTGAGGTTATCTCTGGCTAACACTAGCAACCGTTAAAGTAGCTCCTCTAGAAATACGGCTAGCTTAGCTTAGCTGGTTCCATTAAAAAAATAAATAAATAAATCAGAGGACGACCACCTACCGGAAACCACCAGGGCTTCGTTCGGTCCAACAGTTAGACAGTTTCCCATGTTGACTGAAAAGAAGGCAAGTAATGAAGCGAAAGATCCGTAACCGGGTTTTATTCAGATATGAGATGAAACCGACTCTTGACGTCCTGCACGACAGAAACAACACACACAGCCCCGCCCACAGACGAGGACACGCCCCACCCAATTACTGACTGTGACGTAAGGACGTAACCAAAGATGCGTAAAATAAAATAAAATAAAATAAAATAAAATAAAATAAAATAAAATAAAATAAAATAAAATAAAATAAAATAAAATAATTGATATCAAATAAGAAATAGTGTGATCTGAAGAAACAGAAGTTAACCAAATAAACTGACTTTGGTAAACTAAGCAATAAATTGTAAAATATAATGATTGAAACAATGGTACCATGATGTCTGTGTAAGTTCTCATTTGTCCAGGTCATCGTTTAACCTTAGTTGTTTTTGAAAATAATATCAGCTACTTTTTAGTTTTTTTTTCCTCATGTAAGGGACTTAATTAGACTATCATCAGAACTGCTGAAGTCTCTTGATTAAGAGACAAAATGTTTTTCATGAACGAAAAGCATCTCAGCTGAACTTCCAAAAGAGCCAAACATGATATTATGATATTAACAAAGCATGTTTCATTAATTTCTTCTTTTAGTTTCCCAATATTAATCATATGCATCTTCACAAAATTAAAATTACATTAATTATTTTAGGAAAATTGCTTCCAGACTAGAACCAATGACAAATGATACAAGTACAGACAAATGAGCATGAGCAACAACCATGTAACAGATGAAAAAGATGAACATTTAACATTATAATGTTTGCATGTTTTAATGCTAAAATGATGAACTATTTGCAGAGAGTCAAACATTTGTCACTTATATGATAAAAACAAGCACACCTCTAAATACTGTATGGGTGATGATAGATGTTTTTTTTTTTTTAAAGGAAAAAAAAAAGCCATATTAGACAATTACAATTTGAAAGAAATTTAAGAAACTACTTTGAATTTTCGTTCAACAGCAACAACAACAACAAAAAACAGTCAAGTTATTTAAACTAACTGTTTAGTGTTCTTGCCAGAACACCTTCTGTGTTTTGTTCTCCTTCACTTCCAGACTGGGACATGATATAAGGAGTAAGATGATACTGTACAGGTCTAACTGGGTGTCAATCCTTGGCTGAGGAGTCCATGTTATGTTCTATATTCACCACTAGATGTCAATGTCACCTTAGTATGTGATTTATTTATTTCATTACGTCTTAATATTGATGGAAAATTATGCAGAAAGCCCCAAAGGTTAGAAGTGTGATCATCAAATCTTAATTGCTTATTGATTTGGTGGAATACACAATTTGCAGCCTTTTAGTTCCAGGCCAATAATTTTGAGATTTCAAGTTATTTTCAGACCATTACACTCTATAAAAAGAATTTAGTGAATTGGTCATTTGTTGAATTGGTTAATTGTCATTCTTTTTCTGTTCTTAGTGGTGAATAGACTGGAGAGAGAAAAACTGAGGGAAAAAAATCCTTTGTTTAAAGATTTACTGAAAGAGTTTGTGATGTTTGATCTCATCATCCTCATTTTCTTTTCCTTTAAGTTTTTATTTTAAGATGCTTTTTGCATCAGTCCCTTCCAGTCCCCTATATTGATTTTTAAACTGTAATATTAGTACTATATATTTTTATTTTTTTGTTGTTTATACGGATCCCCATTAGCTTCCACTTTTGTGGTTGCTATATTCTTCCTGCTTCCATTAAAATCTGTTAAAATACAGATACAGATCCATAAATAAAACAAGTTTACAGTTCATTGTTAAAATACAGATACAGTTTGAGAAATACATACCTTAATAAAGCAAGTTTACAGTTCATTGTTACCATCTGCAACCTGAACATTGCATCTCAGCATCTACACCATAAAACAGTTAAAATTTTATCTCCATTGTAACTTGGATTGCAGAAGTCAATACAATCATCCGCATTCCCGCACTTCCTTGAGTAGTTCCTGTTTGAGTGTTCTTTTGTGTGAATATACGCTTTTAGTGTGTTTGATATATGAGGGTAACTCATTCCATAGAATGGAATTTTGAATTGACAGAATTTATTTTTAGTTTGGGAAGTTCCAGGTGATCCTTGATAACCTGTCTGGTGCCATGATTATGTTGTAGACCTCTATGCCTATTTCTGCTGGTTAAATTTAGTTTTTATAAGTTATCCTTATTTTCCTCGTATCTTATAACAAATCCTATTCTATTTTTAGTCATTGTTCAGCACCTGAATGCAACGTTGAGCTATGAGTACTGTAGTGTTCGCTTCATATTACTGAGTGAGTGTTAACTTTTTCTAGGTGTAAGTGAAAGCACCGTCGTGCTTTCTCACCCGGCGAAGCTGTGACCCGCCCCGTCTCCGCTAACCAATCAGCATCTATAAGGGCGGGTCCACGACCAATGGTGTGCGTGGAGCGGCGTGTTAGTGGGCGGGCGTTTGCGTGCAGCAGGATTCTGTGCGCTTAGCTAACAATAGCCTGGGATCGGCAAGTTTACTGTTAAAAAACCAGGCAGGAGGGCGACGGAGCCAAGCAGAGCTGTGCCCGGAGGACAGGAGAGTTCACCGAATACACGAGACGGGGTGTCCCGGTGTCGGAAATTACCACTCAACACTCTGGGGAATATTTTCAACCGGACAAGTGGTGAGTGAGCGCTCTGACTTTATTCCTCGAGCCCACATTCCCCCTCTCATCTCCGGCTCGCGCAGGCAGGCATGGTGCGGCGTGAACCAGGAGCTCATTCTCCTGTGACTGGAATGGGCTTTAATGGATGCTGTAGTCTGGATAGCATACTATTATCCACGTTTTCTCTAAATACATTCATATATCAAGGTTCCAGACCCCGCAGGCCCACCACATTTTATACAGCGGGTTTCAATGCAGCCTTTGCTTATTTATTACAGTAGAAGGTTGATGGTGTAATGATTTTTATTGCACAGGTTTCCTCCCAGTTGGTGGAGATATCAGGGGAGTTTCACTGTTGAACTGATAACAAGACAGGCCGGGGTATAGATGAGATCAGAACAGAAGATTGGGAATGAATGAATGAATGAATGACTAAAGGGAAAGTACTTGTAGTTCTTCTGAAATCTACCTCAGAAATACCTCTGTCATGATTCATCAGAACGTTCATGCCCATGTAAAATTGTAGCTGCCCTGCATTTAAATCACTGCACCTATTAAACTTCAAAGCTAAAGCTCTGTTCCGGAAGTTTACAATTTAAAAAAAATTAGGCAAAATTTCACATGACAAAGCAAGGCGGACAGAGCTGTCAGAAACCAGAAATCCACCCCCTCTCATAAATAATAGGTACTATTCCAGTCATATCTCTGCAGAGCCACTTTATGCACCTCTCACATTGACAGTGGCAGATTAAAGTTTTTCTTCTGTGCTTTTAATTGCTGTAAAGTTTCAGGATTTGTCTGTAATGCACAGTAATTGGCGTGAAATGCTCTGAGACTCTTGTTTCCACATGGCTCAGCAGAAATCAATGCACTTCACTTGATCCTGGAGAGTTTAGCTGTTGTTCCTGTGTGATCAGATTTGTGCTTTGGCAGGTTCACATCATGAATGTGGTAAAGCTTACTGATTCTAAACAGACAGCTCACAGTTTTTATTAGTGTTAGTTGTCGGTCTAAACCCCTTAGATGTAGCTGGAACTAATTTCTCTGTATTTTTTTGTGTTGGTCACAGCGTACAGGCTCTTTTCTTGTGCTGAGTTGGCCTGACGTGCCCTTTGTTCTCTGTTATAAAAACTTTTCTCTTCATCTGAATGACCAGTTTCCTGGATAATGAGAAGCTGTCAGTGTGTAAAGCTGATTAAAAGTGTTGGTGGATTGTCCAACACAACACGCCACTTTTAAGACTTAATATCATGGACTTTGCTTTCAAGTTGTAAACTAATTCATGGCAGCTTTAACTGCATTCTAAGAAAATACGCAAAAGAAAATTCATGTACATTTATACATACCGTAGGTACTAATAGTTATTAAGCTCCCCTCCTTCAGCGTTGGGTTCATCATTACCTTAATGAAACAGAGCAACTTTAGTCATTTGTTGTGTTTCAGACTATATAGCATGTTACCGGTTCTGTTATTTAAGGAGCAATAGTGGTCTTTGAAGTTGAGTTTCAGGCATTTTATCCAAAAACCTGAAGCTGGAGTTAGTTTCTGCAGGCGGTTCAGTGGCATTTCCACCCAGTCTGGAATTTCTGTTTCTTTCCTGTATTGATTCAGTGAATGTTTCAGACTCACTCATGTAGACACACATTTAATTACATTGTTTCTTTGCTGAATCTGGCGCATATACATTCTACCTCCAACTTTTCTGTCTCCAAACATAATCCACTGAGTTCATTTTAATGCACAAAATGACACACTGACAGTGGATTTGATTATGATGAATGTTCTGAGCTGACAATCTGACAAGCTGACAATCATGATGAATGTCTGAAATGTCTGTGACTTCAAGACTAACTGGATAACAGTTGAACTTACCATGTGAGTCATTTAATAATGACCTAAATAAGTATATCTGGATCATTAAATATCAAACTCAGGACTGTTAATCCATAAAAAAAATTGACTTGAACATCAAACTAACCATAAAAATCTTGCTTTTTTTCATGTTTTGAGCTGTTACAGGTAGTCCTCGGGTTACGAATGAGTTCTGTTTCTATGCTGTCAACGTAACCCGAATTTCCGCGCAAGTCAGAATTAACCCTTTAGTACCCCTAAATACCCTCTGAATCTGTAAATAACTATCCAAATACATGTATTATACTTCATATTAATATAATAAAGTAAAAAATTAGATACTGTACTTAATGTACGTACAGTAAGACGAGTCTCCGGCGTTGTAAAGTCGAAATAACGTAAGTCGGGTACGTCGTAACCTGAGGACTACCTCCCCTTTGAGTCATTAGTTCCACTTCAGAAGCCTGATCCATCAACCACTATCCAAGAACCAAATTGTGCTAAGATTGAGATGTCCTATTATCATCGATTAATTGTCCACACAGATTAATCCGTCTATGTCTATTGATAATTATGCATTAAAAACAGCTGTATGGAAATACCCCTTATGATAGCAGACACATTATTAGTTACATGTAAGGATTTTCTCTTGGTTTTCATAGAATCCAGAGGCTGGTATTCTTTTTAGTTACATAAGTTTTGGCATCTGGCAGTTCTATCTCAAGACATTGTATGAGTTTCAAACAAAAAATCATTAGAATATCAGCCAATACTGATATCTGCTGATATCGACCAATGTCACTATTGTCATATTTGATATCTTTTCATCAGTCTAAGATATTTATATCTCTGAAATTGAGTTTTGGGGGGGTATGATGGTTTTACCCCGGGTACTGTTGTTGGATCCACTGTTAGATCCACCACCAACAGATATCCTTCATGTGAACGTGATAACACGGACAGATTTGGTTGGATTTCTTATCCCTTGATAACCAACATAGTGGACCCCTAGTGGAAGAACCCTGTCCATTTCAGCCTCACTATGAATATTACAAGTCATCCAAATGGGGGTGGTTTAGTTGAACATCAGTTTTTAGACATAAATCACGTAATAATAGGCCAATTGCGATAAAATTTCTTTCATATTGATCGTCTTAGAAATGTCCATTTTCTGTCTACCATCCAGAGTTCATATGGTGTCGTTTTCATTCACTAGGTGGAGTTTTGTGGAGAAAACCTTTTTCTCTGACCATTATTCTGCCACTATCCGGTCAATGTCGCTCAAACTGAGTTCACATCAGTTGTCTGAATTATGTTTCTTTAGGCCGCTACTGTGAGATTACATGGTGTCATATTTTGACACCAGGTGGTGAGCTTTTTTCCAAATGGTTGGAGGAACAGGATTGGGGGGATTTTGGGAATATACCCTTGCTGTTGGCCCCCAACAGCATAACCCTTCTTATCTTTTGCATTAAATTAAAGGTTTTACATAGATCTGTCTGTCTGAATGTATTTTTTCATTGGAAGGTATTGTAATGAAGGGCTAAAAGACTTTAAAATAGAAACTATTTAATATTCATAATGACTTATAAGATTGTTTAAGGGAGATAAATAACAAAAACAAAATGTAGAAACAAGAACATAACATTAGAATTGACATTGGCAAAGAATTTTACATTTGATATATTCTTTAAAATTTGTAATTTAGCAACATTTTTGGCAATTTTTTATTATCATACATATATTAAAATAATAATTTAAAAAAATGGCCAAAAATTTTAAATGGTAACAGTTGCAACAGCTGCTACATCTTTTTTTTTTTTTTTTTTTTTAATAAAAAAAAAGTTAATTTATTTATATTTTATCAGAATTTCTTAGACTTGCAAAGCCTTACACTGGATGTCAAAGCCCTGACAAACTTCATTTGTCCATTTTAAGTGTGAGGCGTTGAGAGGATCTTCAGACTCATGTTTTTCTAGAATGAAAACCCAGATGCCTCCATTTGTCTTCTTCACACCATGACAGTTTGATACAGATGATGCATTCAGGACCATTTGGCTCTGTTGGTTTTGGGCTTTACCTCCTTCAGAACAGAGGGGTTGATATGTGTTATTATGACAATAGTGTATGTTTTCTGAACCTCTTCAAACTCAGCCTCACCTGTCAGCAAAGTTATTTTTATGCCTGAAGCTTTGTTTGGGCTGTCACTGAATTAGACCTCTTGACCCACAATGTGAGTTGCACATGCAAACACAAGCACAAATCATGCAGAGACCTTCCATATTATTTCAGCCTTGTGATCATGTCATAAGACTTGATCTGAGCCTCCAAAATGGCTTCAAGATATATTTCAGAAACACTTAGAGATTTTGTCTGGTAACACAAGTCTTTTGATTCCACTTTGTGTTTGTTTTATCAAAAGGAGTGAGTTTCTGCAGAGTTCACAGTTTCTTCATTTTCCCGGTTTATGTTTGAGTCCTCCTTTGCCCTATGCACTCCCACCTCTTACATCAGCAATGTCTTAAAGTGTTCAACTACAGGATTAGACTCTGATCACATCTTGCACAGGTTCCTCTTTTATGTGGACATATCTTTTTTTGCTTTTTGCTTTTGTAGTTGAGTCACATATTGGCAAGAATTAAACCATTCGCTGATTCATGGATTAGCTGTCGGCTATAAAATGAATCAACAACTACTTCGGTAATTTGTTTGGGTAATTTTGTGAGACCAAAGGTCAAACTTGTGTGTTTTCAGCATCTTAATATTGACCATTATCTGTTTTCTTTCATCCTTGGTGAAAGTTGACCCTGTCCAGATCATCATTCATTGCGTTGGCTCATGTGTCCAAATATCTCAAATGTAGTTCCTTAAGTGATCATATGTGGCTCCAAATGTGAGGCAGTCCATAACAGCCATAATAGTAAAATGTCTAAACTTACAGGTGATTTAAAAAGAAAAAAAAAAGTTTACAGCCTGGTTTTGTCTCTGTATCTGATTTCTTTCTTATCAGCTGTAGTGGAATGAATAATCCATTTAAGTAGTTTTAAGACTTCAAATTATGTACGTTACACTTTGAGTGTCAGGTGGGTTGCTCAGTGCTGAGACAGACTTTCAGAACTTATGTTTATTAATAAAACATCTGATGACAGACAGTTTGACTGTAATTTTAATTAAGAATTTATGCCAACCAGACCATTGGAAGATTCTGTCATGATGGTTAGCAGAACTTTAGTACAATAAACAGCCACATAACTTGGCTATATCTGCTCATCTTTGTATTGATGTAAAATTTCAGCTACTGATTGTCAGAAAGTATGACACAGTCAGTTATATGAAACTGATGTTACTGTCATAAAGCACAACTTAAGGCTTATGTGACATCTAACATGATGGTTGAGTTGGTGTTTTCACTCAGTTAGCATAAGCCTTCCTGTGCTGATCACATCCTCATCAAATAAATCCAAATGGTGACAGGCAAAATGCCCAATGTGAAGCTGAAGTAGACATCCACAGACCTGCACTAGTGTTTGTGTCATCGTATTTTCTGATCAGAATGCACAAAGGATGTACGAGGAGGGAATGAAAAACTTCCAAATCAGCTGACAAAGTTTTTTTTTTTTTTTTAAATCATACATTCTTTCTTTTAGTTTCATAACCTAATGATTGTCATGGTGAATGAACACATGGAAAATGTCAACGTTTCATTGAGCTAAGAGAACACATTTGATATGACCCATGCTGGCAGAAAATCACTTTAAGTTAGTCCAAATATCCTGAATCAGGTTATACCAGGCCAGTATCGGTGGTGTGGAAGGGCTTTTAGGAGTAAAGAACTTTATTTTCCGCATTATAAGTCGCTTGGGAATATAAGTCAAAAGACATATATAAGCCTCACTGGAGTATAAGTCGCATTTTTGGGGTAAAAGTATTTAATAAAATCCAACACCAAGAACAGACATGTCATGTTGAAAGTCAATTCTAAATAAAAATAGAATAGAGAAC
>JAPSES010040934.1:2081-12302 GCA_029822895.1 Maxillicosta whitleyi
CCAACAGAGTGACTCACTACTGCCCCTAGTGTTAACATAAATACCCCAGTCCATTGGTGGGTCCAACACCTGACTGTATTTGATTTATATCATATTTAATATACATTTGATTAAAGGATTTTCTTTTTTTTTTTTTTTAAAAAAAACATTCTGGTCTTTTATTGGTTAAACACTTCATGTCCCTCTGGATGTTCCTTTTTTATTTATGTAAAACACAATGAATTGCCTTTGTGTACAAAATGTGTTACATAAATAAACTTGGCTTGCCTAGGTGTCTTTGGCATAACTTGAGAGCTTTTTCTTCTCAACACCCTAAGGATACTTTTAGGTAATTTATGAAAAATATTTGAAAGTAGAAAATAATAATAAAAAAAGTACAGCCCCTTTTTAAAGCTGAGTGGCCTGATTAGAAGGGCATGAACTAGAAACCAGGGTAACATAATGTTGTTTTTTTCCCATATGAACTGTACTTTTTGACAAATGCTTTCGTCATTGTTAGACAGTCATGGGGAAAACTACATTTGCTGACTCTTCCACAAACTCTAATGCTCCAAAACTGCATGAGCTCTTCCAGTCAGAGGTAGAGGTAGCAGGTCTTTGGCTTCTTCAACACAACATGTCCAGCTGATTTTTCGTCTAAATTATCCTCCCCAGATGAATATCTCGGTGTGCATCTGGACAACAACAGGGTCCCTGGAGACAAATGTTCTCTATCGCAAGGGACAGTGTCAGCTTTTTTTTTTTTTTCCTAAGGAGGCTCAGGTCCTTAGACGTCTGCAGGAAGATACTGTGTGTGTTTTAGAGTCAGTGGTGGTGGAGAGACGGACTCATTGATTATTCAGATCATCCTCTTCACAAAAACCAATGAAAGAAGTGGCTGCGGCGGACAATTCCCCTCACTGAGCTGCAGGACTGAACGTTATAGAAGATCTTGCTCCCCACTGACTGGAACCCGACTGCTTCTACTCGACTCTGCAATTTCGACAATGACCCATCATCAAAAATGTAGCAAGTGCTCATTTTCATTTTATTTTATTTTCTGTGAGTTTATGGATTCCCTCAGGCCATCAGTAAAGTGAATCTAAATCTGGATCTGATTGTTTGTTTGCGACCAAAGGGCCAAGTGAGAGTGAAAGTACCAGACACAGGGAGTGACATCCTGCACAGAACTGTCCACACAAAATTATTGTTATTACAAGAACTTGACATTCACCTACATACACTGTAATTCTCCTTTTTTCCCCCCCTTGGTGTTCACGCACAAGAAAAAAATAAATTGCATATCTTCTATTTCAAGTGGTGCTCCTTGTTACAAAATACTAAAAATGGCCACAAAAACAAATAACATGGTCTTTGAGCAGAGTCAGATTTAGTAAAAACAAAACAAAAATGACCAATGGTAATTCACATTTTGTATTAATGCTGTGTATACGGTGCATAATTTACATTAAAATACTGAATGAACAGCTTTAGTAAGTGATTGTGTAGAAGAATATTAGCTCAATCACACAAATCTAAATGGAGAATTTAGAATAAATAATTCCAAAAATGTACTGGATTCTAAAAATAAGAACTCAATCTCTTCACACCGATGGTTTAATGTATTTATGTGACCACTAGAGGGAGAAATGGGTCACTCGGCCGATGTTGGGGAGAAAGAAAGTAATGACAAAGGGCCTTTGAAGTGTCAGAAAGTGACAAAATGTGATAAATAAAAGAGCAAGTATTTTAGTAAAAAAAAAAAAAAAAAAGCCATAAAGTGATAAAATCTAAAACCACTGTTAGTTTTCTCATGTCCTGACTCAGCTCGAAATGAAAAGAATGGAATTTGATGATAAAATCACAGTGTTTCTTCTACGTGGGTGAGTTTGATTATGAGGCTTATTATGTGAACTTATTTACTAGGTTCACTGTTGCTGTTTTAGTCTAAAAACAGAGCCAGGCTAATGGAGATTAAACTATCAGCTGATGCAGCATACAAGGAGTTTAAGACGGTTATTTTGAATGAATATCAAAATAACCAGTTATGAGTTGGTTTGAGGAAGATAACTTGATATTATAATACAGATGTGTGCGTAAACATGACTTTTATACTTTAATCAGTGAGTGACACACTCTGTGGACACATAGCATTGGTAGTTTGAAGTATGTTTTGACATGTGACTAGCCCCCTGTTCACATCATCACTACATAAACATTTTCAGAACATAAAACAACAAATAATAAACAGCATGTTAGCCTGTAAGTTTGTGATTTTGAGACAGTGGACCCTTTTAAGAAGATAACACTCTGGGTTCAAACTGTAATTGAAATACTCCACTAAAATGACCTTAAACATTTTTTTTTTCCTGTGGTGTAATTGGCAGACATTTAGCATAGTGCAACATGCTATAGTTGTGATAAGCTGATATTAGAACATTTCTTTCATGCTAAAACCAGACATCCAAGTTCCAAAAACTCATTTCAGGTTGATGTTCATCGAACCTACCCCCCATACAACAGAAGGCCACTTATTTCACCAACTTTTTACTTTTTATTCACTCTAGCGGACTGCACTGACTGAGTGATAACTGTGGTTACTGTTGCAGAAAAAGTAAATTGAAGCCCTGCCGACACTGAAAGCTTATTGAATAGAATGCCTTTATTGTCATTACACACATGTACAACGAAGGTAACAGTTACACAGTGGGCGGCTGCTGCCATGCAAGGCGCTGCACAGACCCTACTGGGAGTAGCCTAATTTAGGATTCAGTGTCCTGCTCAAGGACACTTCGACACATGGACAGTGAGAGCCAGGGTTTGAACCGCCAACCCTTCGGTCATTGGACGACCCACTCTACCAACTGAGTGACAGCCGCCCTATCTATATTGGCTAGTTTTGGTTATTGAAACCAATCAGCGCTTTCTCTGGCCAGCGCTCGCTCAAACACGCACACATGCAGTCATTCACAGATTCCACGTACACACAGTCTATCTCACTTGCACACTACAAAAAACAAAAACACCTCACATAGTCTAAAAATCCGGGATATTTTGTCCAACTCACAGGCATCACAGAGACTCCCTGAACTTCCGGGAGACTTGGGATGTCTGCTAAAACACTCAAAAGGGATTTACTTTCAGTTTCCTTGAAGTGAGTGAAGCTACAGAAAGCACTGAAGTAAAATCTGTGGTGAAAAAGTTAGAGCTTGGTCTGCAATACAATACTACAAAATTCATCAAAATAGCTGGGAGTGGCTGGCTACATAGTCAACGTGTGAAATGCGCAAGCAACGCAGTTCCTTTTCATAGTCAACACATTGAATACAAGCGAGCCAGGTGACACGTAAAATGCAATACATCGCTCGTGCAATACGGGGTCCAGGTGTTGAACCGGGTGATATTCAGATGGAAATGGCTACTGAAGAGGGGTGCCTTCTAAAGTTTGTTTGTTTCCAACATTTTAAGAGTAGGAATACCATGGTGAGTCGCCCAGTTCACAGAGGAATAATCACAGCCAAGTTCGATTGGAATTCACTGAGCCTGTGTCACTTTTTATTTGTGAACATCATGTTTGACCCTTCAGTTTAAGAGCATAAAGAACAAATAATGGGTTGAAATACATAACAGTGGTGATTTTGAATCAGCGCCGCAAAAAAACCCAAAACATGACAAATATAGACGGTGGTATGTCCGACCTCTGAACCGCAGCAGAGACGGAATCAGGACGGGGAATTCCAGTCTCTTGTTTGGGTTATGCTGTGGGAATTCTAGACAAGGAGAGGCATGTCCAATATTTCCGGATGACTGTCTCTGACCTGGTGGCTTGAGTGGCTAGCTTTCAGCCGGGGACTCCATCTTCTAAACATCTTCTGTAAATATAACACTATTTTAAATTAAATGAAACTACTTTGCTTGTGTATTGCCTAGGGATGTCCCAATCAGGTTTTTTTGCCCCTGAGTCTGAGTCATTTGATTTTGTGTATCTGCCGATACCGAGTCCTGATCCGATACTTATTTTGAAAAAAAAAAAATAAAAAATAAGAACGAAGAAACAGATTCACCAAATGGCACTTTCTGGCTTTGAGCTGCGTTAACTCAGAACTGTGCCATGCATGTGACCAAGTGATGCCGTGCCGCATGCGTTGATGCTTCTGTGCGAAGTCAATACTCTCACTCTGTGCCAACGTGTAGATAGATATAACAAGTGTTATTAAAATATATATATATAATAAGAATATACATAGACACAAATATGAGTCCGGATCAGGAGATAATGCCAGATTCCGATCGAGTCCCGAACCACATGATCGGGATCCATTTCTGATCGTGTGATCAGATCGGGACATCTCTAGCATTACCCCTATATAAAAAAAAAAAGGAACTACACATTTGAGAAGCAAGCACCCATCACGGTGGCCAATGCGTCACAATGCATTTACATATGTGTCTTTGTGTTGACTATGAAACGGCCCTTATGGTATTGGCTGTACTGATAGTTTAATTCAAATAGCAATTGAAAAGCTAACAGAGCTGTAAAGTAAACTATCGGCTGATTCAGACTAGAATACAAAGTGTCATTTGACTGACTTTTCTAATAACTGAGTAGGAGTTTGTATTTGAAGAAGAAAACTTGATATTAATACAAAATTTGTGTTTTTTGCTGAATCAAATGGATAAAAACATTCCATTTATGTGACTTTTCTAATTTCCATATCAACACTCCTACAGCTTGTGATGTGTTTGTCTAATTTGTTCAAAGTGAAATTCAAAGTCTGATATCCATCCATGCACTGATTGTATGATTATCAAACCTAACAACCTCATTAATTGCTCTACGGCATTTTAATGAAGGCTCTAATTGAAAAGCATCCAGTGCTGATGGAGAGAAGAAGCCTCATAGAAACCTGAGAGCTGGATGGAGACAATTAAGAGCCATTTCTCTCTTTTTTTTTTTTTCAGATGACTTAATTAGTTCTCAATAATACTGTTGGTAAACAAATGATCAGATACTGAAATTATAAGAGGACATAATTCATCACAAGATGCGCTGTTGTTTTTTTGATGCATCTAAATCTGGTCTTTTAAAATATATGGATGAGAACGGCACTTAATTAATATGTCTGTAAAACTGATTTCATGGCCTCTTAACGTGTTTTTCTTCCCTGCGCCTTATTTTCCTACTCCCCTCTGTTCCTTATTTCCTTCCTTTCTTCCTTCATAGCATTACTTGAACTATCCATCCATAATCAAGATTATCATCACCGCTACCATGTCTGTAATGACCTCAGCAACAGATGAATGGTAAATCAATAAGCACTGACCTTGCAGCATAATTGGATCGGGCCTCTCTCACTCATAGAACAATAACTTCATTATAGATGGGGACAACCAAAGTAATGGAGGTGTTATTTTATGAAATTGTACACACATAAAGAAAAAAATGTCTTTCTGTGCAATGGTGTGGCCTGGCGGCTGAAGGAGATTGATCTTAAAGTGGCAGAATGGGGTTCAAGTTCAGGCAACGGGGGTGATTTGTCCTGCTGAAGTGTCATCTACTGGTCAGATCTCCAGGGTGGGATTTTTGGTCACTTATTGTCTGCTTCATTGTAGATTTCACTGTGGTTTTGTTGTTTTGCCCGTTTAGAGAACAGCTTCCTCTCCCAGCTCAAGTCATCATAATGTCACCGCTTTAAATCCCTCAACTGGAAAGAGTTCATCGAAGGGTAGATGGCGTAATTCTTTCAGCACATCCTATTTGGGTGAACTCACTAAGAGGTTGCAACCACATCTAAACAGTTTGGAATGTGTTTGAACAACAAAGTAGATAACTGAGGCCTCATCTACACTATTGCAGATGTTTTTCTCCATTAAATGGCATTTTAGTTTGCAAAAAAGTCAGATTTTTACTAAAATATTCTTTCCAAAGGGATCATTTAACCCCATATATCCTCTCAGTCATTACTCCAGGTGAATGTTCTGCTGTGAATTTGTTGAATTTCAGTGTCATAAAAGCTGCTGTGAGTATGTTTTTATGTTCTTTTTTCAGTGGTTTTGTTCTACTGTGTGATTTAGGGTGAAAACCGGATGGAGTAACTGAAAAAGACAGAGAGGAATTGAAGTTTGGGAGGTTTTCACTAAATAAGGCACTCACAATGTACATCAATAAGAGTTTTAAGATGATGAACTGTGAACTGGAACACACAATGATCAACAAATATATGAGTTTTGGCCCAGTAGTTTTTTTTTTTTATTATTATTATTTTTAGGCTCTTTTTTTTCCAGCTGTTATTTGGCACATAGTTGAACTCCAAAAAGTTACATGGTCAAAACTCACTAATAACACACTAAAGAAAATAAAAGAAAAGCACGACAAAAGTAAAAACAACAATAAAACACAAAGAAAACGGTGTAATAAAAAACCTTTTATAGCGAGATGTCTATAGAAAGGACCTGCTCTATTCTATCAGCACGATCATACATTCAGAGTGCTCACCACAAACACGTCAGGGGTTAAAGGGTTAAACAGTAGTTTGTGTGGATATGTGAGCACAGAGACGAACAAATGTTGGCGTCACGTCCCATTTTGTGTATGTCTATTTTTGCAGCTACACACAAAACATCAAATCCATGTGTGTAAATCAGTGTATGACCTGCAGTAGATTGAGGTCAGCATGGATACCTTTGGGAGGTACGGGCTTATGGACAAATCCACATCACATAAATAATACTATTCAACAATCTGAGCCAACACATAAAGTTACTTAAATTTATAACTTATCGAGTTGTTGTTTTTTCTCACCTTCATGACAGATTAAAGCGTCTCTTGCGTCCAATAATATCCATCATGTCCTCACTCAGTCCATCAGAAACAATGGGTTTTCTGAGCATTTGTATCAGTTTATAGTGATCACTGTGAGAGGATGTGTTGTGTCATGTGGACAGAAAATAATGGAGGAAAGAAGAAAACATCCTCATTAATTTTGACAGTGCATAATTAAGATTCAAAATTGTTATTGTTGTTGCATAAACCTATAAATAACCTAATTTCAAGCCGCAAAACGATTCGCATGAGTGACAATTTGAGTTTTAAAGTTCTTCTAATTGTGGTTTGGAAACTAGAGCCTGTCACTTCAATATGGGTTTGGGAACTAACTCAGGGGTCAGAGGTCACAGTGCTGTGCTCGGCCTTATATCACACACACAAAAGTAAGTACATAAATGTCAGTTATAGAACGCTTTTCATAGACAGTGCAAAATACAATTAAAATACCATTTTAAAATACAATCAAAATGTTCAATCAGTTGTAGCCACCCTAAGTCAGTTAGGAATTAAAAAAATAAAATAAAATAAAAAACGCCTGCTCGAATACGAGTGTCTTAAGATGTTTTTGAAGTTTCAACAGTAAAGTCACAGTAAAGATGTCTGAAAGCTGAAAGAGACGGTTTAAAGCAGGGGTCTCACACATGCGGCCCAGAGCCAAATGCAGCCCACCAAAGGTTCCAGTCCGACCCATGGGATGAAATTACAAGTCCAGAAATTCCACAGTCGAGGCTGTGGAAGTCATTTTAGTTCAGGCTCCACATACAGGCCAATATGATCTACAGTAAAATATGAACAGCATAATAACCTACAAAAAATAATGACTCCATATTTTCATCTGTTTGTGAAAAAAAATTACATTGTTGTGTATATATATATATATATATGTGTGTGTGTATATATATTGAATTATGAAAATATTTACATTCATAAACTGTCCTGTAACAATAAAAATGTGAACAACCTGAAATGTCTAAAGATAATGAAGCACAATTTACACACATTTCTGCCTGTTACTAAATGTTTAGTGTCTTTGTAGATCTGATCCATAATACATATGTATAAATGATAAGTTGAGGCATAGTACTGTTAAAATTGCACTTATTTTTCTTAATAAATGTCTTTTTTCAGGTTATTCACATCTTCTTTTTATTTGGATAGTTTATAAAAGTATTCGTTGTCATTATTTATATGTTAATATGCTATTACTTTACTGGTCTGTCTCAGTGGAAATCAAATCAGGCCAGAAAGAATATTAGTTTAAAAGCCTTGGTTTAAAGGACTTTCATGGACTTGCAAATTTATTTTCATGGAATGCAACCAATAACATATTTCATTAATGTGTAAAAAAAAAAAAAAAAAAAAAAAAATGTTAGCATGTTAAGCTAAAGTCATTTGTATTCTAATAGTTTTTCATGCTAATCACAATGTAAGTCAGTTGCATTTGTAGTTTATTTGCATACAGTTTTCATAGTGATCTGGTTTATGGTTTTAAGGAGTGAAAATAAGGAGTTCTATCCTGAAGTTCTATGATTGCGTGCTTTTTTTTTTTTTTTTTTTTGCGTGTCATTTAAGTAATAACTGAAGACCTCAGACACACAGCACAGAGGCAGTAAGCACCCCTTTCAAAGAACCGACCTGTGTTTGTGTTGTCGTTAAAAGAGCTTCAGTCAAACCTTCCACAGTTTCCTCATCAATGCAAAAAAAACAGCACAAACCTTCTGTAAAATCACTTTTATGTATTTCTTGGGATGTTTCTTCTAAACAGGAAAAATCATTACACCCACAAGTAGAAAACATTAGTCAGGACATGAAGCGGCAGAAAAAAAAAAACTTAATTTAAAGGCCCAGTTTAGAGAATATGGCCTGTATTTACCTTGAGCAATACAATATTGAATGTCTGTGAATTATATACAATAAATATTACATTACAAAACACTTAAAATGAAACTACAAAATCAAAGTGAAGAAAGGATTCATTCAGTGTCAGCATCCTGTCTTTCTTCATCCACATCACAGACAACATTCTCCCTGGCTTGACAATGGAAAACCCTCTGATCCAGCTTTGGAGAGGCTCCAAGTCCTATCCGTTCCACCCACAGGCAATTCCAGCGCCCGTGGGCGATTTTCCATGGTATAGGCTTTTCAGTTATATACCTCCCCTTTGCTACACAGAGAAAAAAAAACTCCTCTAGTGGGTCAAAGAAAGGGGAGTATAGTGGAAGGGAAAGATTCAGGAATTCCTGGCTGAGAATGAATCGGTTTTGTTGTAGGGAACCTGCAGCGAAAACAAACACTGTCCAAACTATGACATGAATTTTGTTTGCACATAATCACCCAAACACCCCACAGGAGTCACAACCACTGCGATGCATCTCAAATATGTGAAAATGTGATTTAGTGAACTAGGATGTTTTGCCAAAATAGGTTTAATATTTGATCAATACAGAAAACCTGTGGTGCAGTCCAACCCAAATGGCTACCAGAGCCAGTTAAATCCTGCAGATGGAGATGCATATAAATGACTGTAAGAGCTGCTGAAAAGCCAAGTAAAATCAAGGTGTGGGGCCAGAAATAAGCAGTAACTTTATGATAATTTGGCTGATTTGGAGTTAGCGCTTCACCCCGGATCCATCACTGATAAGGTGATAATCTAATGATGGAACTAGTGAAAATATTTGACAAAAAGCAACATTTTTTTTTAGCTCCTGCTGAGTTTGGGAAGACTTCAGTTAGGATCTATCTCAACATTCTGTCAGGGGGAAAACAAACTAAAGACAAAAAAACTGACAGAGCGACTGCTGCTGTGTTCAGAATAACATACTGGAGGCTACATGCACCATATGTACTAATGGATACAGTATACTACCAAGTCACATGACCATCACACTTTCCACCATGGATATAGTTATCTGACATCTGCTGGCAGTTGTTGACAAATGATTGATCAATAAATTAAATATAAGAATTTTCAATGAATGTCACAAAATATAGAGGATGATATTACCATAAATGATAATAAATAACTTATGAGAGGTTTAATGGAGAGGGAAAATCATTTAGTAAGTATCACAAAAGTCACACTGGGTTTTTTATGGGTTAATTTATTGTAGAATGTAGTATATTATAAAGTTCAGTTCAGTTTTATTTGTAGTCCTATATCACAACTAGAAAACCACTCAGAGAGCGCAAACCTCCGCCAAGTAGCAGTTCCCCCACATACTGTGACTGACACCCCGCAATATTACTCCCACATTTGTTTTTTTATGTATTTTATTAGATTTGTTGACACTGGAAACATGCCCACAGAAATGTGAATTCCATGCTGCTAACAAAGAAATTAAATCCACATTTCCATAATGGTGGTTTTCTTCAGGATCTAGCTCCATAACTATTGAAGATACGTCTATAGAAAAGTC
>JAPSES010040954.1:0-12302 GCA_029822895.1 Maxillicosta whitleyi
CATCCATAACTTTTTGAGTTATGTTGTACACAAACCAACAAACAAATAAACGCCGGCAAAAACATAACCTCCTTGGCAGAGGTAAAAATGTAATTCTAAGAAGGGTTTTTCTATACAAATACAAAGATCACGAGCTGTGCATGTGCTTTGCTTAATACAGTAAAAAACTGCTATGGTGCAGTGCACTGTTACTGGAAATCATGCATTTCTTGAGCTCAGTGGGGTTTATGTTGTGTTGTGTTTGAAAACCACATCATAGAAAGCTTTGCACTAAACATGGAGTCTTCATATTGTATTCCAGTCAGGGGAGATAGATGTGGTGAACCACCAGACAGGAGACCGCTGTCACCTCAAATTTGCACCCTACAGTTACTTCTCCAGAGATGTACCTAGAAAGGTGGGTTTTAACTTGACTTTACTAATTTTCTTAAATCATTGTATATATGACTTTTATGTGAAAATATTTATCATGGTTATTTGAGGAAAAATATATAGTTATAGTTTTGGAAGTTCCTACATATTTGAAATGGCTTGATTATTATCCTTCATTTAAAAAATAATAAATAATATTACCTGCACAGTGCCTGTATTGATATATTTTCAATGAAGTTCTGAGAGCTGGATGTTACATTTGTAACTTAATGCTGTGTTTTTATTTCAGGTAACAGGAGTAGTGACAGATAAGGATGGGAAAGCACATTACGTGCTGTCGGGAACCTGGGATGAGAAGATGGAGTTCAGCAGGGTAATGCAGAGCAGTAAAGGTGAAAACGGCGCTGAAGGCAAACAGAGGACTGTGTATCAGACACTCAAAGCCAAAGAAATCTGGAAAAAGAACCCATTACCGTGAGTTTTAAGTTTGCTGATAATACAGTTGTTTTGAAATTTAATATAAATATATGTTTTTCAATTCAAGTATTTCAATGCCTTTTATTTTATTTGTTTTTTTGATGATGACTTCACAGAGAGGGGGCAGAGAACATGTATTACTTTTCCTCACTTGCATTAACACTGAATGAACTCGAAGAGGGAGTAGCACCGACAGACAGCAGACGCCGGCCGGACCAACGGTTAATGGAGGACGGACGATGGGATGAGGCCAATGCAGAGAAACAGCGGCTAGAAGAAAAACAGCGAACCGCCCGTCGAGAAAGGGAGAGGGAAGCTGTGAAGGCTGTCAACTCACCTGAGGAAGGTAAAACAAAACAAGATATGACTATTTATCCCACTGTGAGGAGATTTTACTGTTAAGAGCAGTAACACAAAACAAGCAGGTGCAAAGAAAAAGACAAGTAGAAAAAACACAAATGAATGAAAGATGAAAGAGAATAAGAAATTTGATATTTATACAAATATAGAAAATTAAATATTCATACATTTACACTGTGGTTGTGCATGGTGTGATGTGAAGGGTTTACTGCGGACTGTTGTATAGTCTAATAAGGACCATTAACATGGCAAAGAAAACGGAGAGATTTTCCTGTACATGTCTTTTGTTTTCTGTCCATTCATCTTTTGTCCACTTTGTCTCTGTCTTGGAATGTGTTGTCTGCTTGTCTCTGTCTCAACCTTAAGCTGTCACTGAGGATTCAATCAATGACTCTGCCCTGAAAAGCAAGTACTCTTCTCTATGCCTTTCCCCTCTCCTAGTTTACCCCTCATGTAGAGTGTAGCAGTAAAACACATGTATGTTTATGTGTGAGAGATATGGTTGTGAAATGTTCTATACATTATATCGTTCACATTGTACCATCCCTTCATTCATTTCTGTTTATTCAGCTGACGCAGGGGAGGCTGGCACACAAGCAAGTGAGGTTTCTGATGAAAGCAAGTATCACTTTACTGCTTAATGTAAAGCATGGGATTTTTAAAGCTACTGTGTGTAGTATTGTGACAGGAAAAGATGATACAGCCACAGAAGTCTTCCTTGAACAAAGTGGTTTCACGTGTCCACAGGAATGCAAATTGGCCCCATGACAGAGATCTTGCTTCTTAAAGCGTCCAGAAAGTGCATTTGAACAATTGTGATTTGAGCAGGAACTAATCCATGTACATTTGTGTCATTCTTTTTTTTATGTGGTAAAACAGGGCTTTAAAAAAAAAAGGAAAATATACACTACTGTGTAAAAGACTTAAATCACCTTTCACTTTGCTGTTTTTGAAGGGTTGAAATGAGCATCCATATTTATTTCTCTTTTCATCACAAACAAGAAAATACCAGAAATGTGTGCGCAGTCTTAAAGACTTAAGACTTAACTAAATTGGTTGTGAAGGCGAAAGGCAGTATTTAATGTGACCCCTGACCCCATCATAAGAAGGAGCACAAACAATCGCCACTTTTACCACAGAGATCCCAGAAAAAAGGTGACCTGGTGATCCCACTTTTTTTCACCATTCACTGAATTCTCACAGTTAAGCCAAAGAAGTAACAGAGGTGAGACAGGCTGGACTTTGACACAGCGGACCTGTGTTCCAGAATCAAAGTGGCGGTGACGCAGCACGGCGTATAGTGCGATGTATAACATATGTGTTGGAAATACCCCGAGCATAGCTTCTTAGCTTACCTCTCCAGAGTCGGCCCATCTTTCACAGTTCCACAAATGTTAACATGGAGTCCTCTGCCGGATCTTGGCGTCTCCTCAGTTCAACATGGTTCTGGTCGCGTTGATATGATTGTTTACTGAACACAGCCTTTGCTCATTTTTAAATCACCCTGGCACAGGGGTTGTACACGCAATACATCATCCAAACATCACACCTTGGTTGCAGAACAAGAGGTATTCCTTTTGTGTTGCGTTCCAGAATCATGATTCCATCTTTATCACGGCTCTGTTACTACCTCCAGAGGTGTTTGAGAGCCATGACCGAGGTGGAACCAAATGATTCACCACTTCGTGTTCACAGATGTCGTTCTGGAATAAAGATGAAATATTCCCAGAACAGGAGTGCTGTGGAAAAGGGGTTAATTAGAAACATCTGACATATGTTGACTGAAACCTGGTATAAAACATCAGAAAATTAATACAATAAATTTCTTATTGTTTGAGGTCACATTAAATACTACCACTTTGGTTTATAGAAGCTGTTTTTTTTCCTGAATCTTTAATTTTTTTTTTCTCCTGTACTTCCCATACATCCAGTTTGGCCCCTAATGCAGAGACTAAGAAATGCGTATGTGTGGTCATTATAACTTTACTAACCCAACAAACATAATATTAGCCTATCCTTTGCACAGTTCTATAGAACGATACAAAAAGGGCAAATAACATCAGTAACAACCATCAACCGAATAGTTTTGCTGTATGTCAGTATCGACCCAGCACTTCACAATTACTCTGCCTAAATTGCCCAAGGGTGTGAATATGAGTGATTGGTTGTTTGTCTCTGTCAGCGCTGTGATAAACCGGTGACATGTCCAGGGTGTACCCCGCCTTTACCCATAAGTAGCTGGGATAGGCTCCAGCGACCCTAGGAAGGATAAAGCAGGTTGAGATAGTGAATGACTGAATGTAATATAAACTTTATAATGTAAATTAAAATGAAAGAATGACACAGAATTGTGTTTTGAGGTCAAAATCAAATAAAAATATCTCAGTTCAAACATTGCTGCAAACATTGTTAATTAAAAAGCCTGATTGTTCATTTTCGAATTTTGAGAATAAGAATGATATATGTTAAAATGTATGGATTAGGATTATGTTCCATAAGAGTTGCATCGTGGTTTAGTAAATGGAATAAAGGCTGTCTAGTGCCAGCAGGGAGACTGAAGTGGCTGACAGAAGCTAATGTTTGATGGCTTCCTATGATTACAGTTGCATGTGTTCATGAGCACCGTCTCAATCATGGTCTCATTTCAGATCCTTTAGGTGATCATATGTGGCTCATGATGCTACACACAGTGCTTAACAAGGAATTGGGAATTGTGTTTGATTTGATTGTTTCTGGGTTGACTTACCTTATACCTGTTTGTGCTGGTGTTCAGCTGACACAGAGGACTCACCCCCCCACACTCCTGTTGCATGCAAGTAGCCCCCCACATTTCACTCTGTGCTCATCTTTGCATCTGTCATCATCAGATTACAGAGATTCATCCTTTAATTTTCTTTTTTCAGCCCCTTACGGACCATCACTCCTCCCTTATTTAAGCAAGTATTCTGATCTTGTGACCTAAAAAAAAAAAAAAAAAAAGCCCAAATACGCACAATTTGTAGTAGTTAAATTGAATCTGCATTACGCTCATTTTCCATCATTTTGTTCTTGCATCCTTTGCAACTTGCCCTCTTAGTGGAAGGCAAGGAAGGTCCTTATGGAGCTCCAGTGAAAAGCAAGTACCATTAGTGTTGCACCTCATTCTCCCCGTTTGGTCCTGTAGGTCTAGTTGTTTTGGTGACCGTAGCTTTAGGCTGTAGTTATCTGTAGAATAGGTTCAATAAGCCTTTCACTAGAGTGATAAACAAATTGTACTAAAGTGCATTGGTTCTACATCTGAAGTTCACAACAACTGTTGGAGTAAAATGCATCTGAAGACTATAAATATTTATGGGTGATCAGAAGACTTTAGCAGAAAGACATTTCTAAGTCCATGCCATCTTATTCCTGGACATGTCTGAAGACGATGGCTAATTAAAAACCAGACTCACAACTGATGGATTCTTTATCAGTGGGACAGTTATGTCAATATAATTCATTGTAATAGAGCATGCACACACAAAACTTTTGTCTCATAATTTGTTATTTCTGTTGTTTTGTAAAAGAAACAGTATACTAACTGTAGCCTCTATGATCTAGATGCCATTAGGCTA
Source organism: Maxillicosta whitleyi (assembly GCA_029822895.1). Taxonomy (NCBI): domain Eukaryota; kingdom Metazoa; phylum Chordata; class Actinopteri; order Perciformes; family Neosebastidae; genus Maxillicosta; species Maxillicosta whitleyi. The sequence goes on from JAPSES010040954.1 coordinate 4,803, forward strand.
CAGTTAATCAGCCAGGTAACAGAATATTAACTGCTTCACAGCTTAAAGTTTCCCTACACATCTCAAAACTAAATGACCTCGATTACAACTTTTCATAATTTTTTTGTAATACCAACACAAAACCATGAACTTCACATCTATAGGCAGAAATTTAGGTCTAACTAAATACAATTGTTTAACAAAAATAGCTTTTACAGTCAAAAAACATACTTTGATAAATAAAATCTTAGGGAGACTGTTCACTTTGAATTAATCTATTTCTACACAAGATTTTATATGAAGAGAAAATATAGATTAACCGATAGCAAATTAAAATGGGATAGCTAGAATATCAGTAGTGAGAAAAGAACTATCTTTGACTTGTTTAGAAACAGTATAACTGTTGATGTGAACATTCCGAACAAACTAATAAACATAACTAAATGCATTAATATATCTGGAACTGAAGATAAATCTAACATAAGGCTGCAATTCTACTGATTTAATTTTTTTTTTTTTTTTTAATAATTCTAGTTGAGAGCCATAAGGCACAATCACAGCCAAAAAAAAAAAAAAAAGTATTATTTTGCTACCAATCACTGCTTAAAACTACATATTTGTCTAGTAAGTATTCACATGTGCCTTTTTCTTATTGTAGTTGTTACTCTGCAGCAGGGATCAGCAACCCTGGTCTTGGAGATCTACTATCCTGCATGTTTTAGATGTATCCTTCTTCAACACACCTGATTCAAATAATAACATCAACCTCTGTAGAAGCCTGATAACGACCCTGCCAAGTGTGCTAGAAGAGGGAAATATCTAAAACATGTAGGGTAGTAGCTCTTGAGGACCGGGGTTGGCGCTCTAGACAAATGTGTGTGTCATGTTCTTAAAGTATATCAAACCACTCACTGTTGATAAAATGCATTGATTTACTGGGTAATGTTCCTACATGTGGAAGATGGTAATTCCAGTTAACTTTGATTCCCAAGATTGTTTTCTATGTCATGTCGCTCCTCCATTTAATCCTCAGTGAGATGGCAGCGCTACATGCATCATATGAGAGTTTCTACGTCTATGTCTTAGTCTTTCAGCTTTCTGAGAACATATCAGCCTAACATGAGCCTGATATGTTGTCATGGATGAGTGGTATTTTTAGTAGCTTTTCCACAAGCTCACAATTTTCATTCTCTCCAGGCGCCCACCCTGATAATTACCAAGCACTGTGGTTCGAGAAGCTTGACGACCCTGTATCCGGAGAGACCCTGCACGTCTACAAAGGAGGCTACTGGGAGGCGAAGGACCAGGGCAGCTGGGACGTGTGCCCTGACATCTTCTGATCACTGGCAGGACGAATCCAACATAACCGAATGAGAAGACGGTGAGAGGCGGCCCTCACCCTCGACGACAACACAAGCAAAGAAGCAAGTCCAACAGACGCTTATCTTCATGTCTTCACCTTCTTTCCTGTTCCAGTTGAGGTTTTCTCAGACCCAAAGGGACCTGAACCTCACTCTGAATATAAACACAATGCACATGTAGCATTGGAGTAACATTACAGCTGGTTAGTGGTCGGACTTTGCTGTCACTGCCTCGCAGACACTGATGTTTTTATATCGGTGTCACTGCTGTTTCTTTCAGTCCACAGTTTTATGGTATAGCCTTCGTTATGTAACAGGTTGTGCCACCTTTTTTTTTTTTTTTTTTAATTCATCCCAAATATACAAATTTTGCTTTAATAGAAAGACCGTCTATTTAATTTATAATTTACATGAACGTGTTTGTTTTTGTGGAACATTCCCACATATGATTTTTGTTTTGTTTCTTGCCCTAGACACTATTAAAAATCCAAATGAATCAACACCTGACAGTTTTTTGCTCATTACAGATTAAAAGTAAATCTGTTCAACTACTTTTAGAGCACATGAGGTATCAATTACACAAGTGTGAGTGGCTTTAATATATATACACACACACACATATATGTATATATATGTGTGTGTGTGTAAGATAAATGAATTGCTGTCAATGTTCTCGATTTGTACAATTATCTTTGACAAACATGAAAAGTCACTAACAGAGGTGTGATCCAGAGTTTGCCTTTGATTACGGTGCTACATTATTCCTTTAGCTAAAAACTATTTTTCACAAACTAACTTTCACAACAGCCTTTTTTTTCTTCTTGCAATATCAAAATTTGTGAATTTATTTGGGCATTTATATTCATGCAAATTATTTCTAGAAGATGGCAAATTAGAAGAAGGAAATTACAGCTTTATTATATGGTTAAAAGCACAGCCATGTTGTCTGTATTTTTTTGTTTGTTTTTTTGTTTTAGTTTGTTAACTTCCTCTCCTTCTACTCACTATAAAATACATGATGTGATTTCAGTGTGCAGTGCAGGCTTTGTAGGAGAATATACATAATATTTTTACCAAACAGTTGTCTTTGTTCAATGGCAATATTCCTAGCTCAAAGACCAGAACTTCAATTTTCTGTATTTAAGATAAAATGCATTTACACCCAACAAATTTCAGACTAATAGATTGTTTCTGCTTTTACTCACACTTAGATCAACTACTTCAGTTCTACAGTAAATGTTGATTTAATCCACAACAGAGTATCATTATTACTCTGGCTCTGTAATACGTAGGGACGTTAGGAGGTGAGGTCTCGCGTCTTCCTGGTTTAACTGTTCAATCTTAGCTTTATTCTAGATTTTAGTCCTTGTGTGCTGCAGTCGTACAGTTCTAACAGCAATAAGAGTGCCTCTGTGTGATTACATGTGGCGCAATATGAGATGAGAGACAGTAGAAAAACTTCAAATATTGTCCTTGTATTTTCAAGACTGGAAAAAACAAATCATTTAATTTTACATTCAAGTGTACTTAAACGGAGAACACTGAAATGGACTGATGTTGTTGAAAATATTTCTGTGTAAATATATGAAGTAGTAAGTAATTAATATGTGTAATATTAACAGGTAGCGTTGAGAGAGAGAATCTAATGCACTTTTTTTTCTTTGTTTACTCAACTGGATTCATTATCTGAACTCAGTATGGAGTCACCTTCTATCAACTAGTTTTGCATTTAATTCTAAGTTATATTTCCATCTAGTGCTCAGAGTTGAAATGCATATTTAAAGAGTGGGTGGGGATTTAACATCTTTATTATACTGCAGAACAAGTTTACAGGTTCTGTTGGTCCTTTTTTGTTTTTTAATATATATAATCTTGATTTTTAGACATTGGTTTTAAATGTGTAGCACAATTTTTCTATGTGTTTCTTTTTTCTTACTTTCTGTTAGATGTTTGCTTTCATCTGGTGTTTTTTTGTTTGGTTGTTTTTTTTTTTGGCAATGGATGCCCTGCACTACAAGGATTGTTTCTATTCTGCAACAACTTGTCATAATTCCTAAATAAGGTGATTAATAAGTTGCACTTTAGTACAGTATATACAGGCTTTTGCTGTCATTGCAGGTAAAGGTAAAGCACAGGTGGAATTGTATTTATGATGACTGCATCGTATTTACATGCAGTTTTCCAGTATTGTGTAAGTTCACCAATAGGCATTACTTGCTGGAAAAATAATTCTATAGAACCGACATTATTATTAACTTCCACCTGTCCTGCGTGTGTTGTGACAACTTAAAAGTCTGGCATCAAAAAAAAGTTTTAACACATACCCTATTTTATTTGTGTGATAAAGAGTTGTTTTATTATATGTGTCAGAGATTTGTCTAAATTTTTCTAAAACTATTCAGTCATGGCTGACTACTGACTTACTGTCCTTGTCATATGTTTGACTGTTTGTCCTTCAATGCAGTGTTTTGTTTTTTTTTTTTTTTTTTTAGCAGGATCATGTTAGAGTCTGGAAATATTAAAAGGCTGAATGGAAATGAAATCCAGAATTTATTATTTATAAATATTTATTATTGTTCCTTGCATGCAGTTCTTCCTATTTTGGCTCTTTATTATTAAGTTCTTCCTCCTTTTTTTTTTTTTTTTTTTTTGCACTTTTTGTTGAATGATTAAAATAATCATCATTAGCTTCCACCAAGATAACAAGGTAATCTTCCTGGGGTACACACAGACGGACAATACATCATTAATCATATACATGACAATCACAATTTACATTAATAACAATGCAGATCTCAAAGCAATAACTACAATAAACATCATTAAACAATAAAACAAAATATGGGATTAGTTTTAGGTATTACACTCATAAGTTGCATCCATCAAGAAAATAACATACACTCCTGTGCATACAATACATGCTCAGATATTTAAGTAGAGTTTTCAGGTGATAGTTGTTTGTAGTAGTTGTAGTTGTTGTAGTAGTTTTACCATAAAAAAAATTGTTTTTCTTTTTTCTTTCAATGAGAAGCGTCTTTGAGTGTCCAAAAAGCACTATACAAGTTTTATGTATTATTATTATCATTATATTATTATCATTATTATTATTATTTTTATTATTGGTGAAACAAAATCAATCTGTCTGATTACCCTAATGGATCATATCTGATGACCATGACAAGCTGACAAACTTTATTTTACCAGAATTATTTCAATATATTAATAGGATTTATGATTCTAAATATTTTCAATGTTTCAGATCAGTAGATAATATTGGTTGCTGGTGGCTGATGAAGATAATACAAGCCTATGCGTGTAAATGTAAAATAATAATAATGAAAACATTTTATATCAGAACTGTAGTAGTTTTTGTTCCTTTATTAATTAAATTGTAAATAAATAAAATACAGTCGAGTTTTTGTTTCGTTTTCATTACGTGCTTTAAAATGCATTTCATGGAAGCGTTTGTCTGTATTCTTAACACCGCCCATCTAACGGGAGGGGCGGGTGAGTAAACTGAGCGCGTCCCCGGCCGCGTGACATCAGCATCTTTGTTTACTAGCCTCACACAGCTAACCACACTTCCTCTGCTTCAGCACTAGATCATTGTCCCTTTGGGTGTGCTGTTTATCAGACAGGGTGTGTGAGTTCAGTGTGTGTTTTGTGGCTACTTAGTTAGATCTTAAACATGTCCGTAAATGGTCCCGAAGGTGACTGCACCGATGCAAGACGAGGCGACGAATTACGGTGAGTCACGGTTACTTTAGCTCGAGATACTTATCCACGGCGGCTTCTTATTGTTGTCTCACAAACAGGAGATACGCACTGAAGCTCGGCCTGTTCACAAACACCTGTTATGCATCTGCTGTTTCTAATTCTGTAAATTATTGTTGTATATATAGTACTATAGTAGTGTTTACTAGTATATATACTAGTAAATAAAGCTCATGTTCCACTCTGCATCTGCTCGTTCTTAGCTGGTTCTTGGTTTGTTGTCCTTCAGGTCAGAGGGCTCCATGCCTGCCTCTGCTCCCGTGGAAGTGGATGCGAAGCCCGGCTCCCACAGCTTCAGATACAGCCTGAATTTCCCCAGCATCGGCCAGTGCATCATCATTAACAACAAGAATTTTGACAGGAGAACAGGTGGGCATTGAAGTATTCGTGTCATCTGTACGTAACCACTGAGACACTACATCCTGTCTCTTTCATTTAGATTGGGGGTCTCAAACCCATGTAGGTTCAGGGTCCACATACGGACCAATGTGATCTCAAGTGAGAAAAGTAAAATTACATAATTAAAATATCCATTATAAAACATCTGAATAACATGAACAACCTGAAATTTAAATACGTGTAATATTAAATATATTGTGCCTCAGCTTTTCATTTATGTGTGTATTTCAACTCACTGATCTCCACTAAAAACACTAAACATTTAGTAACAGGCACATTGTTAACATTACATTTATTTCTTTTAAGACATTTAATATTATTTTGTTAGGGCTATTTATGTTTTTAGTGAAAAGATAGGCTAGTTTGTAAATGTAAACATTTGTGCACAATTTTTTACATATAAGGATTTAGGGATGTGGGGTATTAATTGTCACCATATGTTCACTGTTGTTTATGTATGTATTTCTATGAGTTATTTATTATTTATTTATATTCTACCAGCACAATTATGAAATGCATAAGTTAAAGATTATATGTGTGTGTGTGTGTGTGTGTTTGTGAGAGAATCAATATAGAATAGGAAGATAAATATATATTATTAATATTTTATGGAGAGGGGGCAGGTTTAAATAAATTGAACTTCTTTCCACCCCTTTTCATGGACATTAATGAAACTTGTGCTGTTCTTTTTTCTAAAATTGTCTTGATTGTTGATTTTTGTATTTTTTTAAATTATTTTACATATTCACATATATGTTAAATTTCATTGCATACAGAATCAATCAGTCAGTCGATCAAGCAGTGAAAGTGAAAAATTTGGAGTTGTCATTATTTATAAGTTATGATGGTATTTTACTGTCACAACCCACTTGAGATTGAATTGTGATGTGCTCAACTAAAATTTGTTTGATTTTAGTTGATTGTTAATATCAATGTAAGTTTTGCAATTCACAAAGTCATCCCATTGGCCAGATTGGGCTGTTTGGTGGGCTGGTTTTGGCATGTGTATCGTATGTTCGACACCCCTAATTTATACTGTAATAAGTAAACAACTCATCAGTATTGTGTCTAATCTAAACTTAAACATGTATGATAATAAAACATTGGTAATTACTTGGAACCCTTGTTGTGTTTTGACACTCATTACTCTAAGACAGGTTGGAGCTCTGCCGTGTTTTCATGATCAACTGTTCAGTCACTTGGTTAAAATGAACACTGTTCAAACTTTTATTAGGCCTTAGGCTGTAGTTACTACTCGATTTTCTTGTGCGGTCCCAGCAGTAGCATATCCAGTTCCTAGTTACACAAGCTTCTCCTATGCTTTCAGAGCGGGTGAGTTTGTTGAATAATAATAATAAAGCCATTCAGCCATATTTCAGCTTGTTGCTCCTCCAGATTTTTTAATGTTAGCTACCTTCTTTTTCTGTGTGCATTGGTGCATTTAATTACATTTTCCATGTCAGCAGCTCCCTATGCAGCAGCTCATATGTTAGTTCTTGGATGACTTGGGGCATGATTTGACCTGTGTCACGCTGGTTTGACAAGTTCCTCTTTTAAATTAGATATAGATTGTGCATGTTAAAGTCAGCTCGTGCTTGCCTGAGATACGACTAAGAAAGGAAGCCATCACAGTAACGGCACTCGTCTTTGGTTTTGTGGTAGTAGGGGTGTCTGTACCTGATGTCTCTGGTTATTGGAGATATGAAACTTTACACTGATCTTAGTTTGTGAATGGCTGGAGTGAAATATATCATTGTGTGATGAGAAGCTGTCAGTGTCTGCTCTTACTCGTAGAGCCTGGGGTACTTGTGGAATAGATGACCTAAGAGAGCATCTGATGTGCTCTATCATAGTTCCTTATGCACATTCAAGGAAAGCAGGGTATTGCTTTGGCTTCTGTTCACCTCTTTATGTGAGAGGATGTAACTTGCCAAAAAAAAGTGGTCAAAATATTCAGTGTCAATATAAGTTTCAAAAAGCCTAATAT
>JAPSES010040965.1:0-12301 GCA_029822895.1 Maxillicosta whitleyi
TAACACTAAATTGGCCCTAGTGTGTGCATGTGTGTGTGAATGGTTGTCTGTCTGTCTGTGTGGCCCTGCGATGAACTAGCGGCTCATCCAGGGTGTACCCTGTCTTCCACCTGTAGTTGCTGAGATAGGCTCCAGCCCCCCACGACCCCAAAAGGGACTAAGCAGTTGAAAATGGATGGATGGATTTTAAAGACACAATTTTGGACCATATTTCCCTCAATTTTGCTGAAAAATGACTAGTATCAGGTTATAAAGCATTAAAATATAGGCCAAAGTTCTCTTTTTAAAGGCCTGCAGGTAAACGCCCCGCCTATGGCAGTTTGTGCCTCTCATCCATTCATTCTCATGCTGCTGTCATCACTCATATGTACAACCTCCATGTATCTGTCTTTGTTTTTCTTGCAGGGGCCGACGCAGCTCACACTCAAATCCTGCATCCGCCGGAAGACCGACTCCATAGACAAGCGCTTTTGCTTTGACGTGGAAACAATTGAGAGGTTAGTGGAAAACAAATTTGAGAAACTGTGAGACAAGGAAGCGCAAAAGCCTTGTGGGAGAAACAGGTTGAGGCGCCGAGGTGAACAGGTGGTTTACAAGGACAGAGTGTGAGGGCTAAATGGACTGTAGCCCAAACAATCCCTAAGCAACAGGCCTGGGCTGGAAACAGATGGCAAACCAGTGACTTTAGTGGAAGGAACACAAAAAGCTCATGTTTATACAAACACCCGACTCAGTACAGAATACATGATCAGAGGTTCTTCAATCATTGGGTCCTCTGTCGTATTTAGGTCTGTTTCCTGAAATATGTGGAAAAACAAGAATACTGACAGGGTGTTTATAAATGTTTCAGAGAGACGTGGATTATCCATCTAGAGCTGAATCTGTATCTGCATATGGAGCTGTTCATCCTAATTGTCCATATGTGTGAAAGGAGTATATAATGGTGGGCTCCTATCTGATGAGGCCGCTATAGATTTGGATTCTTTATTTGTTATTGAAACATTACATTGTAGTTGCACTGCTAAAGAAATGACCATGCATTGGTCTGTTGTAAACAGAATAAAACAGTCAGTATAGAAATATATAAAAATTCATAAAACAATGCACATAATAAAATCTGTTAAACTATACTATTGTCATGTTAAAACATTGCATTGAATATAGCACAAATATCTTCCTATAAATGGAGCCAAGTAACTATAGAAACCAATACTTCCCCTCCTCCATTTTTAGCAATAATGTTGTTTTCAGAAGTTTTCATTGACAAGGACCTGCTTAAATACATCTGTAGAGTGCCATGATAGGGTTAGGGGATGGATTCATTTTATTCACTCATGTTATTCTTTATTTCATTCATTTGTAAAATAAAAAAAATAATTATAATAGAAATAAAACCATCTAACGTGAAAGTGAGCAGAGAGAAGACTAGTCTTAGTTTATCTGCCACTTTATCCCCAGGAATCAATTTACAAAGAATGTCTTAAAAAGCAACAAAATAAACAACAACAAAAAATTCTATTTATACACACTCACATATATACACATATATAGATATAAATTAAATAGCTGCCGGCCAAAAGAGGTAGTCCCATACCATTTTAGTTCTCATGTTACCATTCTGTTAATACTATTTACAACAATAAAATAGACAATGATGTAATAATCAAACATAAATAACATATTTCATTATATATCTTTAACATACTGGCTTTAATTAGTCTTTTAAATGTGTGTTTGACTTGGATTCTTTGGTTTCTTTGTTTAGATTGTTTCATAAACTGATTCCTTTTACACAAACACAATATTCCAGGATAAACAAAGATCACACCCAGCGTCAATACATTTTTTGTTGCTTATTATTTGAGACCCTATAATTCAGTTTCCCCACCGTACACACAAAAGTTGTGGCCGTAGATCTCAAAAGTAAGAATTTTCAGTGACTTAAGCTGAGTTTTCATGTGGATGAAAGGCAAAAAAAAGCAAGTTTTCCCGATACCCGACTACATGTATATGTGTCAAACAGTGAAAGCTGAAGGTGCTTGTACTGCATCTGACCCCTGACCTTTAGGATTGTTCTATACAGTCTCCTCAGCACATTTCCCTGCTTTAAAACTGATTTATTTGATTAACTTTTCTTCATCACAGTTTGTTGTATGACTGCAGTGCTGTTTTAACATCAACATCACAATATGGTGCAGTGGTTAGAACTGTCACCTCAAAGCAAAAGGGTCTTGGGTTTGAGCCCAGTGCTGGTGGGGCCTTTCTATGTGGAATTTTCAGGTTCTACCCATGTGGGTTCTGTCAGGGGGACTCCCAAGTTTATAGTTTCACTTTCTTTTTCCTGTTTTTTTTTTCTGGAATTTTTTGCTTCATTTTAAGGAGGAGACAAAAACAATAAAGAGGAAAGTAAAACCAAAGTGAAAGAAAAAGCAATTGCATTTAATTATTTTGGCTAAAGACAAGGTAATATTAAACAAAAACATGTCAAACGTGTCACACACTTGTTTTTGTGTTCAAGAAAGTTGATGAATTGATGTTTGACACTTAAAAAGTCTTTAGAGTAAAGCATGTTTTGCAGATCCACTCCTTAAAATCACCCCCATAATTTTACCAATCATATGATACTCGGTGAAAATTCTGTTTCGATTTTTCATAAATAGTAATGCATTTGTTTGGTGTTTCTCCCAGTGCTGACAGAGTAGCTGATGGGAACCACAAAGACGTACAATATTATGACATGAAGGGATTTGACGAACTCTTAAGTTTACAGTCAATGCTAACAGGAATTACAGCATTAAAGCATGAAGACAGAACGCAGATGCAGCTGGTGTAAACATCACTGTCGTTGACAAATAAGGGGTTTTCTTCGGGTGGTGTCTGCACTTGGAAAAAGGACTGTTTAACTGTTGCCATAGTTGACAATTGATTCATTGGCCTATGAGCTGCAGAAATTGGCTCATAACACTGTTGCTCCTGCCATCGACAGATTTGCTTTTCTTATTCAGCTCCATTTGTGACTTCCATGATTACCATAACTAATTTAAATAAAGTTACTCATAGTTAGCATCTTTGGGCTTATTTTTTTTCCCTTTGAATCATGATTTATTTTTATTTTTTTCCTGAAAGCTTTTAATACCAAGGTACCTGTAGTCAGAGAGTGTTGTGCATTTTTCCACTATAATTTAATTGTAACCTTTGGCTTTTTAATGGTGTTTGTTTGGTGTTTCCATAGAAACGCACCCGTCACTTTCCAAGCCCTTTCAGAGGGAGACAGGAAGCAGTGGATGGAGGCTATGGATGGAAAAGAACCTGTGAGTTTATTTATTTTCATCCATATATGAAGTTGCGGCCAAATGATACACAATTAAGGATGCTGTATTTTCACAACCTCTACACACCTGTTTTAATGAATTTTAGATCAAAAAGAGGGAGTTAAACTCACAGTGATTATTCATTTTGGGGCAAAATATCCTCTTTATTGAATTGGACAGAATTAAATGTTTTTTTTTTTGTTTTTTTTTTTACTCCACATTGTTTGTACACAACCTAGAAACAAATAAGACAAAAATGCAGTTTGTTTTTTAAGTGCTTGTTAAGTGCTTGCTGTTTTTATTTAGTTTTATTTATTCTCGTGTCATGATTATTGAATCACCAACATTCATGAACCCATATTTATCACATTTGGATCCATATCTTCGCTTTACTGCTTTACCTACTATCAACTGCCAAGATGGAAATCCAATACATCTGATACCTATGCGTTAAAGACTTATTTTGTGTGTGTGTTTTTTTTAACCGCACTCTTTCAGAATGAGCCTGCAACTTGCTTTTTGGTCACAGGCCACCAGTTGAAAACCCTATCTTTAAACTCTCCTTCTATACAGGATTCTTTTTTAGCAGCATTTATTATAATATTATCCTGTGAATTTTTTATTTTTTCATTGTAAATCATGTGTTTTTCTATATTTAACATCTTGTATTTAATGTAGATGCTCGTGAAAACTCAAAGGTTATTCTATCAAAATATAGAAAATATAAGAAAAAGTGACTTTTCAGCAAATCTATCATTAAACCCAGTGTTTTCATCCACTATCATCGATCCAACTTCATGTGTTTTACGTCCAAATGGGTCATATCTGATGACCAAGAAAAGATGTAAAACCGTATTTTACACCAATTATTTACATGTATTGATAGGATTAATGGATGAACAGGTATTAAACCGTTTACATCAGTAGATAGTTTTGGTTGCTGGGTGCTGTGTGGGTCTTTATGAGTCCTTATGAGGCCTTTCAAATATAAAATGCTGCTTTTGCAAGTCTGAGGAGACTGTTAGTTCCTCATTTGCAAATGTTGAACTCTTAGATTCTTTGCACATCTTGTCAGATTATTTCAGAGAACAGCATATATGGCTTTGTGGTTGAAACTGTGTGACATATCCTCCGGACTTGTGGACAAAACAAATAACACTTTACAGCCAGAGGATGTGAAAATAACAGAAGGCACGGTTTTCAGTGCCCTCTTCCTGAGAAACTTCCGCAAAAACCTTTGTACATCATAACAATTTCTCAAGAGCTCCTCCACACACACTGCCAAAAGTATTAAAGTGATGATCCATCGCACAGTAATGCTTTAATGCCAGGTCTGTAAAGTCCCCAAAGCTTTTATACAGGCCAGGGATCAGCTTCGTCACATAAATACGGGCGTTGTCAAATGATCTCTTCTCTAATGACTTTATTATCCTCTCAGTACCTTTTGGCCTCTTGAATAGCTGATATATTAAGTGCTGCATTGGTTCTAGATACTTTATAATATCATCTGTAGTGCAGTGTTTCTGTGCATAATGTTATGAACTTCATTCCATTATGGTGCATGCAAAAAAACCCTGTAAAAACATGTTTATTTTATTGTGTCAGTATTAAAATTATTATACATTTAAAGCAATTCAGGTCTTTAAAATCATACTTTTTTTTTTTTTTAATCTGTGATCATTTAGCCCAAAGTGTCACAACTGGCTGAAAAGCATGAACTGAAGAGACAAAAAAAAAAAAGCCATGTATTTCCCATCTTTGATCATCATTTCTGGAACTTTTATCAAGTCAAATCTGTTTAGCAGAAAACTGAAGGTCAAAATAAGGAAGAAGCTAAACCCCCTTAAAAAGTTTTCCATACGGCGGTGAGCTTTGAACCACTAAAATGATAATGAGTCCAGCGTCAGTCTGAAACTCAAACCACTGTTATCTCCAAATATGTTCTCACATTTCTGCAAAACTGTCTGATCTGCCAATTCAGTCCTCTGGCCTGCAAAAATATTCTCAAAGAATCAATATCATCTCAATTCATTTTTGTGTGATTTCAGATTCTTTCAAGTAAAAAATTCAATCACTAAGTGGTTTGTGGATGTTCTTCATATACAGCTTTGGACAAGGTTATTAAAAAGCTGTGACAGAGCAGTAAAAAGTCAGTACTTGTCATAAATATATTACATGTACGTTCCAGACGTGGCCGACTTAAATCATGTGACTTAAGTCAGACTTGAGTAAAGGTTTCATGACTTGAAACTTGTCTAACGCCGACAAAAGATTCGACTTGATTTTAACTTGTTTATATTTATCCTCCTCAAGAACATACTGGGAATCGCATTTGATTTAGGAAATATATCGGGTGATTTCTAAAGCAGTATCTATCAATCATTGTAAATCAGCTTTGATTCTCAGTTACAAACATAAAGGAGGTGAAGAATGTGGCAGGTAATGATTAAACTGCCTCAAACCAACGCTGTTCCCTCCAATGTGAATTATGTGCAATAATCTTCTGTCCTGCAACAACAAAACAATGTTTATCAAATAGATGCACTCACTTTATATGGACCTGGTTCATAGGTATTCATACTGCTTTACATAGATACTGTTTTTAAGGAATGCATACTGTTAATAGAGATACATACCATTTCATATTCAGGGTAAATACATACTGTTAATATTGTTCATAAATGTGTAAACTGTCACATACTGTTAATGTAAATTGTGCCTATTCATATTTGATCTACTTTTATTTTTTTATTTTACTAAGCTCTAATGTTACTTTGTTAAATAAATTGTAATTTTTTTTTGTTATATTTTCTTACCTCATTTTTGAGGTTTTGTCGTTTTATATTTACTCTATTCTTGTTACTGGCTGAAGTTGCACTCCTAATTTTATTGTATACATAAAGGCTGTTTATTCTATTCTATTCTATTCTATTCTATTCTATTCTATTCTATTGACTCACTTTCTTGAGCTCAACAATGATTTGACTTTGGTTTTAGCAGCGATTCGACATCTTGATTTCCACCTTAAAAACTTAAGATTTAAAGGTTAAGACCTGAGGCTTGTTGCGGCTTCGACATGTGTGACTTTGTAATAAATGTAAAAGTGACATAATAAAACAATGTAAAGACAATTAATATTCCAGGAACAAAATATAAAAGAGATGAATTTATGCAGAAAACGACAGGTGCTCTGATTTAAAAAAAAAAAAAAAAAAAAAAAAAAATCCATCCAGTTATATTGTCTTTAAATCTATTATTGTTTTGAGGAACTTGTTTAAATTTGCAGGTCTGTGTCATTGTACCATCCATCAAGTATTTTCACTCTTTTTCTCACTTTTGAGAGGTGTTTCCTGTCATTTCTCATAATCATGCACACCAGGGGCTAGTAAAAGATGTTTCCATTCTTCCAGCGGTCTTCATTTTCTTTTTACATTTTTTCATTTCAGATCTATCATTCCCCAATTCACAAGCAAGCTGAAAGTAAGTCACCAACCAGCTGTAAAACATGAACATGAACACACAGTGTAGATGGACACAGATGTTCTTTGCTGTTATTTCTCATGTGTTCATGTTGGTAATCTGTCATCGTCTTTCACAGTGGAGCTGAACGAAGTTGGATTCAAGTTTGTGCGAAAATGCATTAACTACATTGAAACTAGAGGTAAATCATCAGCCTGTAGCTTCCTCTTGTCCCTTTAGGGGGCGTAGTTGAGTCATGGGTTACGTGCTGATAGTTCTGCAGGATGGATGTACCTTCAGAAGAATTTTTAATTTTTTTTAATTTTTTTTTTACAATTGTGTAGTTTAAAGTATTTGAAGGTGTACTGGTCATATTTTTATAAGCCTCCTGGTTTTATCAGAGATGATTTAGTCACTGTCAATGGCTATTCACATTGGTTTGGTGATTTTTTTTTTTTTTATCAGTATATTTTTATTAAGTCATTGAAACATACAAAAAAGTAAGTCAAACACTGAAACATATAGCAGAGGTATAAGACACCACAAAATAAAAAAATAAAAATAAAATAAAATAAAAGGGTTCTACAATGTAGTTAGTTACCCAGTCAGTTTGTACACAAGCTCACTTTACCCAGAGTCAAGGTGCACTATCAGAAATAAAAGGGTGTCATACCACATTAAATTTCCCCATTGATCCATTCAATGTGTATCTAATTGGTGATTTTTGATAAAACTCAATGTCGTCACCGTTCAAAGCTAATGCTAAATGTCTGAGACTGGAGGCAGACGTCACTGTTTTATTATGTTGTTGTGAAATGTCCAGTGCACTCAGATCTAACGAGAATAGAATGAAATCCCAGTTATGTGATCTGATAAACGCTCTGGTGTGGAGCATTTACCAGCTTCAACCTCAACCCTTACGAGAGGCTTCATATTCAGAACAGCTGTAGTCGGTGTCTTCGTTTAATTTCACACAGCTTCTGAAGAAACATATGAAGAGATCTTTTCCAAAACGCTATAAAAGCCATTTAATTACAATTTTTATTTTATTTTTTACAATCGGATTTTAAGATAGCATCAGGAAAATTGAAACTAGGTTAATGTTATCTGATATTTCCATAACAATGTTAAACATTCTAACATAGATTTCAGTAATATTGACAGAGAAAGACAATAAAAACACGTCATTTTTGAAAATGGATATATAGCGTTTTGGACTAGAGCTCTTGATATATTGTATGTTTTACACTTTCAATCGCTCTTTTTGTTTTTCTTTGTAAAGCCTCTCCTTTCTTCCTCCTTTAGGAATCACTCAAGAAGGAGTATACAGAACCGTTGGCAGCAACATCCAAGTGCAGAAGCTCTTAAATTCCTTCTTTGGTAAGAAAGTAAGCCAGTAATCATGTGGTAAATCTGACCTATCACTGTCCACGAAACAAGAGGGTTCTGCAGGTTCTGTGCGGAGAGTTTCTGTTTCTGTTGAAGTTCGATGTAAAACGTAGATCAAATGTCAACAGGACTGTGTCACCGTGCCCCTGCTCCACTGGTTTCTGTAGGAAACGCATAAACTGCACCTCAGCTCATTTAATTTAATGATAATTTTCATGTCTCTGAATGAAATAAACGTTTTTGGGTTTGAGTTTTTGTAATAACACAGACACAATAGACCACAGGTGTCAAACATGCAGCCCAGGGGCCAAATCCAGCCCGCCAAAGGGTCCAATCTGGCCCTTGGGATGAGTTTGTGAAATGCAAAAATGACACTGAAGAGATTATTATCAATGGGGTAAAAATCATTGTTCCAAATACAGACCGATTAGATCTCAAGTGGATCAGAACCAGTAAGATACTATTATAATATCCTATAAAGAATGGGAAAAAATGCAAATTTTCTGTTTGTTTTAGTGTAAAAAAGTAAAATTACATCAACATGTTTACATTGACAAACTGTCCTTTTACAAAAAAATGTGAATAACCTGAACAAATTTAAGAATTAAATTTTTGACACAAGTATGAACTCTGTTACATTCAACTAGTACAAATATAACTTGTCATTTCCAGTTGAGTTAAATCTGGCTTCAATGGTTCAGTGATATATGCAATCCATTTTAAGCGCATTTCTATAAATTTATCCTGCTTTATGTTTACTGACAATGTTGTAGTCCGTCTGGTTGTAGCCACTTCCTTATCAGAGCTTTATTTCAGTAAAAGGAAAATTTACTGATGAACTAATACAGAAAAATGAAGTCAAAAATACTGGTTGGCTGTTGATTCAGTCTGGGTCAAAATGTGAAATTCTGACAATTAATGAGAGAATGTGTTTTACTCAAAAGGAACGTTTGTGTCAGAGCTACAACATCTACCTTCAAACACTGTCTGAACCTGACAACACATTCACTTTACAGGTTCTGTCTACGTACACAAACTAATATATATGTGTAATAACACTATATCATATACATTGAAAACACCAGCACTTCTGTCATTTGTTTGTTTTCTAATTCATGTTATTTAAATATGCAAGATTTAGCACATTTAATCTCTACTATAGATAATGAAATGTAGAGTGTATTGAGTCCTTGTTGCACCCCTCATTAAACCTGCTGAAATGGCCAGTGAACACTACAGCCTTAAAATTAATTTCCTGCACATTGTAAACCATTGTCATGTGATCATATAACACTTTTCTGTTTTGTTTCTTTTGCGTTGCTTTTTCACAGACCCGACAAACCCAGGAGATGTGGACCTGCAGAGCAGTGACTGGGATGTTAAAACCATCACAAGTGCATTGAAGTTTTATTTAAGGTGAGTTTGTGCAGGATGTTTTATGTTCTGGATTCCTCTCAGGTCCTGCAGACTGCTGTGCGATTGAAATCAGTTGTACCAAATGTTTTACATTTTCTCTTTATTGTGTTTCATGGTACTGGTAGCACATTAGATGTATATCAAATGTAAGTTTTTATCTCCCTGGATTGGTCGTTGTGAGACTAAGACTAGATTTAAGGGGTGGTTTTGCAGGAGTTTCTGAAGCTCCTCCTTCTGATTGCTTTGTAATGGAACACTGTCATGAACAAACCCTGCGATCCATCGCATTTACGAGTGTCCCTATTTATCTGCAGGAGTCTGTCTGAGCCCCTGATGACCCATGGTCTACACCGAGAACTCATGTGTGCTGCAAGTAAGACTTATTCTGTGAATGTTCCTCAGTACCATTTGGACACTGAGTTTGTCCCCTATGTTAATTCATTAAGTCTTGATCCATTTACAAATGTGTCTGTGTTCTGATAGTTTCAGGCTGCAGAAGGGTTTCATTTTGCATTCTTGCTTTAAACCTAAAGTATACACAGCACTTTGTACCTTTTGCTTGCACAGTTTAAGGAAGTGATCCTTAAAGTATCTGTTTGGCTTGGTTGTCTTTATGCTGATTTTACTGCAGATAAAACCATGAGCTGGATAAACTCTGAAGACATTCGTGCTTCGGTACTGAGCAGGTTCAGGAGTTCAAAACAAACGGTGGATAGTCTGAGAGCAAATGAAGGAAAAACAAACACCCTCTTTCTTTTTTATTACCACACTACATTACTGTAAAATAGAGAAAACAATGCATTTAATAGCATCAACCTTATTCTGTCAGGATGTGACAGAAAGTCCAAAAGGTAAACCGATTCCTGGAAATGCTATTGTTTGTTGAAGGGGGGTTTCCTAGTTATACAGCAGCTGAAGTTTATTTTTTGCGGACTTTGTTTTAGATCTCATGAGTTCTCACCTCATAAACTGTTGAAGTATTAAACATTTTGAGGTTCAAGGAACATCAGTCTTCAGCTGAGATAAAGTGCCTTGTTCAGACTCGATACTAGACATCATCTGCTATTTTTGTGCATTAATACCTTTTTTTTTGTTTTGTTTATCTTGCAGAGTCAGATAATCTCGACTTTCGGCTGAGTGAAATTCATTCACTTACCTACAAACTTCCACAGAAGAATCAGGAAATGCTGGAGATGCTCATTAAACACCTGGTCAAGTGAGTGATTTATTTTACTGTTAAGGACTCTGTCAGTCCCTGCTGTTTGTTTGACATTGGTTGCTTATCTGATGTGATTTTCACAGTTGTTAAAATCATTTGTTCAAATCCAGCATTTAATCAAATGGATTGATGATTGGACTAATATTTACTCTGTTGATGCTGCCTTTTTCAGATTTATTTTTGTTTGTTTTTGGGATGCTGACCGACTCTGCTTTCTGCACGTTTCTTTATTTTTTTTACTTTATTCATAAAACTTGTTTTTATTTTTTTTTTTTTATTTTTATTTTTTTACAAACTCCATTAACTCAAGAGGTTACTGGGCACTCCCATCACTTTTTGTTTTTTGATGATATTGAAAATCTTTGTTTTGATTAAAGTTATAGTCAGTGGTTCTTCTTTGAAGTGTCGTGTTACTTTAAAGACTATCATTTGTACTGTAAATATATCCCTTGATTTTACTAATATGCTGTATCAGTGTAGATATGAGTCCTGCCCCTTCTGGTTTTGCCCCATGGGATGTCAGTCTGGGGGGGGGGAGTCAAATTAGTAATTTGATCATTGAAATTTATAAATATGATATTTGTTAATTGAAGGGTTCATTTTATAAATGAACAGAGTCACAGTTTGTGATAAAACTGTTGACATATCAAAGAGTGAGAATATGTAGCTCTGAAGCCTACAGGTGCCTTTACTCACTGTTTCTCCATGAGCTGTGACCCACTACAGATGCCTCTGTAGCTTCAACATGATCCCAAGAACTGTATCTGAAGAGATTCTGTCCACGGAGACATTTCATACAGTTACGGAAAAAATTAATAGACCATCAAAAGTAATCAAAAACAATGGTTATGCAATCAAGTGCTAACTCCTGAGTGTATCATGTGACTAAAACAGACAGAAAAGAAAATATGGAATGTCTAAAAGCACTGTTTTTGTCAGTACGGTGACTGAAAAACTGAAGTGATTTTGGTTTTTACAAGAAAACATGGAAAATGGGTAGATATCAGCTCTGAAATTAAACTATTATGAGCTGTTTTATTATATTTATCCAAACAAATGTACCTTACATTTTTTTTAAATCAAATTGGGAACAGCTGGATAAGATTTATTACCCCAACGAGAGCGGACTTTGTATGACCTCACCGGTATCCAGGTTTTGTAATTCCAGTATGTGGTTATTTTTATTTTTGAAGCAGCAGCAGCAGCAGCGGGCAGCCCCCACAGGTTCTTGTTGATAGTTATTATATGTGGGTGCACAGGTTTTTTTCTGGGACCTGCCCCCCTCTTTTACTATTGTGTTTTAATTAAGCACAATTTGATTGGTATGGTAAGATAGATAGATAGAACTTTATTTATCCCTCCTTGGGGAAATTTTCACAGTCACAGCAGCAGTATAACAGTAAAGTGCAGAGTAAATAAGTAAGCAAAAGAAAAACAGACAAATACAAGACACATTTACATTATTTACATTATATACATGATTAATTCTGTGCATATTGGGGTCATT
>JAPSES010040976.1:0-12301 GCA_029822895.1 Maxillicosta whitleyi
CTGAACCCCCCCCCCCCCCCCCCAAAAAAAAAAGGATACACACACACACACGCACACACACATAACCTTCATACAACTGTGAATATGTTCCAAAACCAAGATCTTTACAAACTTTCATCTTGTTTATGACGGAGCCCAAGGCTGTCCAGGCTGAAGCAGCTAATTTTAATTCCACACTCCAAATTCATGAATTCATCATCAAACGTGAATCCCAAATACTTATATTGAGAGGCGTAATCTGCATTGAAATTACCAAGTGAAATAGCTCTTGTGCTTTTGTGGGAACCATTTTTTCCTAAATGCAAAATTTGTGTTTTGGCTTTATTTATTTAAGCCTGTATTTTGTAACACATTTACCACGGAAACTCCAAATGTTTCTATTTCTTCTACTGTTAAAAAAAAAAAAAAAGTTATCATTTCACAAAAAAAAGTACAACATGAACAAACATGAATAACCTGAAATGTCTTCAGAGAAGTAACTCCTTTTTAAACAAATATTCTGCCTGTTACTGAATGTTTTATGCATCTGCAGATTCACTGTGATCTGGTTATAATGCATGTGTAGATGATAAACTGAGGCATGATATGGTTAAAAATGCCATTATTTCACATTTCATACTGTTTATACTATTCACATTTTTAAGGACACTTTGTAGGTGTAAACATCTTCACAAAGTAATTACCCCTCCCTTTGATGGAAGGAAAGGGGTATTGTTTTCGGTTTGTTTATTTATTTATTTATTTTTCTTCAATTGTTAAAACTCTAGCAGTAAATCTATTGGTTGAATTCATACCACATTCGACATTGGATTATAGATTATCAGTGATCCAGAATAGAAGTGATTACATTTTAGGAAAAATAGGTCCAAACTTAAAAATAAAATGAAAAATAATGTTGTTTTTTTTTACTTCTAATGGGTGAAATTTCACATGTGTGTAGCAAAAAACAATTTGTTGAATTGATACCAAATTTGGTTTATAGATTGGCACAAATGTGACAAAATAGATGTCATTACATTTTGGGAAAAGTAAGTCAAAGTTTCAATTTGTTATGAATTATTGAAACCCTCCTCCCCATTCACTTATAATGGCCAAAATTTCCCCTGTCTATAAAAAACATAAATTTTGTTTAAATTTACTCCACTTACTTAGATGCTTGATATGCTGACATCAGCACACACACAGGGTGGGGTTTGTTGTGTCTGGTACCACTCTGGTACCTTTTTCACTGATTTATGATTATTTTACCAGGAAGAAGGCTGAGTTACCTGTGGAATCGACTGCATATTGGCCTCTAACATGTATTTGCCATTGTTAGGTGCTCACTATTTGCGTAATGTTGATCCTTGGCACTTGTGTACTTGAATTTTAAATTAGTAACTGACAGCACAAAGCAGGAACATGATGCGGGTTTAATCGAGTTTCACAGGCGTCACAGCAAACTATGTGTCAGCTTTGACCTTTTTGGTCTCGGGTGAAAAAGTGCTCTTTTCAAATGGAAATTCAAAGCACTTTGCCCTTGTCATGCAAACAAACAAACAAAAAAAAAAGACTAAATGGTACCACTTTAACGTTAAAGACCCATAAAGTACCATCATTACCATTCATTTCCTCTGTCCTGCCCCAATAATGTACAGATCATCACAATAAATACAACAGTGAATAATGGGGAAAAAAATCCTGATGAATTTGTGGTACCTTAGTATTATTTATATTTATAGAATGGCATCAAAATGTTAGAATCCATAATTAACGTGCGTGTTTTGTTAAATTCTACCTTAAGAAAAAAGACAAATTTGTTTTGAAGTCATTGCATTATTATGCTCTGTAATAAGAACTAAGTATTTGTTTGCAGAAAGGTGTGAACTACATCACAATAATAATTAAATCGACAGCCACAGTTGTAAGATAATTTTTAACTCGTGTGAAAAACAAACGAAAATAATTTCTGCTCCTGGGGATGTTGAAGATGCAAATTGTCCTGAGTACAATTAAACCCATTGTCTGTCTAACTGATCAAACAGTACGATGGATTTTCAATTCAGTGTCCACAGTAATATTTATCCAACGGTGTATTCTTCACTAGAATCTGTCATGTGGAACCGGTGCATGTAGTTTTGATAAGATAAGATACTCATTTATTAGTCCACGATTAGGAGGGTTTACAAAATTACAGCAGCATAAAACAAGGGCAAGAATAATATTACCAATAAAAAAAAGATACATCTACAAGTATATATTAAAAATAGTATGAGATTGATGTAAGAGCAGTAAACAAAGTGAATAACACAGAAAAAATAAGATAGAATAGTATAAAAAGTAGTATTATAACATTTAAAAATAACATATCTATAATACAGGTCCATTTTTTTTGTTTGTTTGTTTGTTACCCCGCCCCCCGAATGGGAGGTAAGGCATATTGTTTTTGGTTTGGTTATTGGTTGAATTCATACCAAATTAGGTTCACAGATTGCCAGTGACCCAGAATAGATATGATTACATTTTGGGAAAAGTAGGTCAAAGTTTACATTTTTTATGATTTTCTTTTTTTTTTTTTTTTTTTTACATATATTTCTCTCTCATTTACGAATAATGGTCTATAATGTCTATAAAAACATAAATTTTGTTTCAATTTACTTGAAACTTGGCACATATATAGAGGCAATTGATATGCTGACATCAGCACATGCTGCACAGATGCTTCATACGTATCCATCCATAGACATGATGACATCAGCTGGATCCATGTGAGGGGCGGATTTGTTGTGTCTGGCACCACTTGTTTATTCATTTGTTTACAGTGACTGGATAGCTTAGTGGTTAACACTGCAAATTTTGATGCTGAAGAATGTCAGTTCAAATCCCAGGTGGGCCCTTGGGGAAGGTCCTATATGCCTATATACTTTTTTAAAGAGCTCCTTCCACTAAAAAAACACTTTGAGTAGCTCTATTTACAGTGTGGTGGGTCACAACAAGCAGTATATGTACGAAGCACCCCAAGACATGAAATTCGACCGACATGGGTTTACTGGTCATTGAAAGCTTAACCTACAGATATACGAGTGGATCAGAGGCAAACTTATCTACGTCACTAGGTCGTAAGCCTCGCTCAGAGCCGTGTATGGTACGCCCACGGGTTCATCCCAGCGGACAGAAGCTAGGTGATGCATTAGCATTAGCCTACCATTCGGATATGCCCTTCGACAAACGAATCGGAATTGGCTGTTCACCTTCATTTTCATCCTCGTCTGATTCAGGGTCGTAGATGTATGATTGTATCTCCGAAGACATTTCCATCCATTTTTTTCCCCTTGTTTAAACCAATCAGAGGTGCCTTATTAACGCGTCATGAATATTCATGAGGGACACTGGAAAAGCCAGTTGTTCAACCACAGACCCTCTTCTAGCTTACAGAAAACAGCTTCAAGCAAGCGAAATAGGACATCATTTTTCACAGAAATGATGCACAATGCATTCAACCATAGTGGAGACACAGCAGTATGAATGAAATAATGATAGAAGTTGACCTTTAAGAAACGTGCTGTACATAGCATATTAATGTGGTTTCACACTTATTATAACACTGGTCGCTTTGGATAAAAGTGTCAGCCAAATGTAATGTTTGTTTGTTTTTTGGGCAGTAACACAACTATTGTACATTTAAGGTATTGCACTAAATATTACACCCAAATGGGATGGTCTACTACTGGGTTCCTTGACTATTGAAGAATCAACCAGATACTTCATATGTATCCATCCATCTGACCTGCATTTAATATACAATTTGTGCTGAAAATAAAGGAGCTTTACTGTAAGAGAAATTATGTGGACGCTCATATACAGAACCGAACAATGAAAATTAACTGAACTGCTGCTCTTTAGTTTCCTGGCCTCGGTTAAAAAAAATTGTGTAATGAGGCTTCAAATGATTTCCTCCCTTCAATATCAATGTTCAGCTGCATATCTACAGTTAATTGCATTATTATTCTGCTTTCATAAGGTGCTGTCAGCCAGACAAAGAGTTTATATTTTAATGTGACTTTAATTCCAGTGACAATGGAGAGCGATTTAATTAATGCCTGAAAGATGTTGTTTGTAATGAAAGTTAGCATGACATCACAGAGATTTAGTCATCCTGACGTGCTGATTGGTCGACTAATTATCTGGTTCACCACGTTATTCATGAATGGTCTGTAACTATTTAACTGAGTGACTGGCTCTGTAAAGTTTAATCCTCTGTTTAAGGTCACATGTGATGACATTTTGCCCTAAACTGTTTCACTGAATTACAGAGAAAATGTTTCTCAAGATAATTTACTGATCGATGGAACAACGTGACTACATCAGGGATTTACTGTGCACAGAGAAGTCAGTTATATCATATTTTACCTCTCTCCTTGTCTTTCAGTTGCAGTGACGCATCCTCGTTTATATTATGTTGTACAATTACCTCTCTGTTGCTAGGAGACATCTGGAGACATTTTCTGCTGGGTTGTTGTGGTCCTCAAGGTCTTCAGTGGGCAGACAGGTCTCTCCTGCCTGTGTATGTTTGATTATTGTAATTGTACAGTGACAGTCGTGACCGTCTTATGCCACACAAAAACAGAATTCAACACGAGCTGATCATTACTCCTGAGGCACATCTTGACATCTTTTTCTGCATTTGTCTTCAGCAGCTATAATCTCTCACTCCAATTTTTTTTCTCTCCAGTTTTCTCACCTTGTCAATTTTACATATGCTGCTCCGTCTGCTTCAACCTCACCACACCCATATTTCTATCACTGCTGCTGGTGATGTTTTACCCACAGGCATAGACATGCATTCAAAACCGCATTTTAAAGAAGTCCTTATGTCACAAAAGGAATGCAAAACAATCCTGAAAGCTTGATGTCTGTTCCTGCAACTTTTTCAATCCCTTTCATCAGATTTAATCTTCATTTCCCTTCCCTTTTCTCCCTCTCAATTTTTTATTTTCATTTTATTTTTCTATTTCTTTGTGTCCTACACATCGTGACAGAATCTCAGTCATAATTTATAGACATTCAGGGTTCCCCAAAACATATGGCATATGTTTCAATCTGTTTTTGTTTATTTGAAGATTCAATAAATACAATGTAATGACATATAAGTATGGTGGTCCTGAAGGGCAAATCACAATGAAGCACACAAGAAACATAGAATCATCCAAAGAAGAAAAAGTGGGTACCAGTGCCCTTTATACAGGAGTGTTACTGACCAAAAGATAAACATATTTAACAGATTAGATGGGGAAAAAAATCTGAAGTAAAACAATCAACTGGAAGTTCCTTTGACAGGATGAAGATTAACCCCTTTTCCACAGCATTTTTGTTACAGAAATATTCCACCTTTATTCCAGAACATTGACATCTGTGCAAATGAAATGGTGGGTTCATTTGGTCCCACCTTTATAGAATCTCTCTAACACCTCTAAAGGTAGTAACAGAGCTGTGACAAAGGTGCAATCATGATTCTGGAACACTATGTAAATGGAACATTGCTTGTTCCGCAACCAAAGTGTGATGTTTTGAGGATGTATTGCATGTGCAGGGGATTTAAGAATAAGCGCAGGCCGTGTACAGTAAGCAAACATATCAACATGACCAGAAAGATGTCGAACTGGGGAGACGCCACCAGCTGTTGTTACTTCAGGCAGAGGACTCTATGTAAGCTAACATTTATGATGAAACGGTGAAAGATGCGCCAACTCTGCAGAGGTTAGCAACAGTGCTATGCTTGGAGTACTTCTAATGTTATACGTCACAGTATAAGCTGTGCTGCATCACTGCCCCTTTGATTCCTGAATGCAGGTCCGCTGTGTAAAACTCCAGCCTGTCTCACCTCTGTTACTCCTTTGGCTTGGATGTGGAAATGGGTCACTGGTGGAAAAAAGGTGGGATCACCATCTCACCTTTTTTCTGGGATCTCTGTGTAGAAGTGACTATTAAAACAAGTCAGGTTATGGTAGAAAACACAACAGAAACATCACTGAGATTAACATTACAACCATTGTTGAACGCCACTATCAGCTCATATCTTCATTCACCTCCAACATGGTTCAACATCATAGTGTCAGAATGATTAAGTTAATTAATAATATTAATAATAATAATAACAATAATAAGTACATGTTCACCTGTTGACGTACTAAAACACAGTGCGGTGACACATCTACTTTAAACCAATGTGGACTGATTTTTTTATCATTGCATTAAGTTAAAAAAAAAAAGATGTGATTATGTTGTGAACATCAGTAATGAGGAGCTGTGATACTGTCCATCCATCCATCCATCCATCCATTCATCCATTATCTGCTGCTTATCCGGGGTCAGGTCTCGGGGGCAGCTGCTTAAGCAGGGAGTCCCAGACTTCCCTCACCCTGGCCACTTTGTCCAGCTCCTCCGGTGGGATCCTGAGGCGTTCCCAGGCCAGCCCAGAGACATAGTCTCTCCAGCATGTCCTGGGTCTTCCCCGGGGCCTCCTGCCGGTGGGATGTGCCCGGAAAACCTCACCAGGGAGGCATCCTGATCAGATGCCCAAGCCACCTCATCTGGCTCCTCTCAATACTGTATTTTGTGATACTGTATTTTTAATATATACAGGCACAATATTGATCAGATTTCTGCGTGGTTCATGAAGCACCATATCTTAAACTGATCAAAACCTGGATACAAGTGTACATATAAACCCAGTCCAAGTGTATGTTATGTCATTTTTATATGTGCTATGTGAGTATGTTTTGTTTTAGCAGGAACTAGCTTAGTGACCTTAGCTGAAAAACACCAAATTTATATTTGGTGAACCACCCCTATGTAACCTCAAACTCGCCCTGCACCCACCTACACACAGATGCACACACACTTGAATTTTTCACTCTTATTTTGAGTCTGCAATAGCCCACATAAAAACCCACTCTCAGATCCTTTCTTCCACAGTCCGCTGTCCGTTAATTGGTCATTAGGCTCACTAGGTCTGGGTGGGACACCACTGCCGGGTTGTACTGCGTGCACATCGATGGTCGTGTTTTCTGTTTGACATGTACCTTCCTTTGTATTCTGTGTGTTTGTGTGTGCGCACTCCACAACAGACAGACAGGTCTAGTGCCGAAGGCGATCACAGTCCTGAAACATTTATATCTCATTACCCTGAGAGAGAAGGAAGGAGAGGGCTCGCGAAAAGAGAGGCAGAAGAAGGGAGAGACAGAAAAGGAAACAAAGAGGAACAGAAGAAGGGAAGGAGATGGATGGATTCAAAGGATAAGCGACTGTGACTGAAACAGAGATATTTGAGCAAGTGCAGCTTTTATTCTTACAAAGGCTGAGTCGACTTTTTGTCACTTTCATGACAGCAGTGTGATCATGAAACCAAGTGAATCCCTTAATGCAATTTACAGTGTGACTTTACAGAGTTATGCACAGTCATGCAGTTGCAGAAGTAATAGACCTGCACAATTAACACTAGCTTGTGAGACGCATGTTTGATTAATTATACTCTGTCAGTAACAGCATTCTGCATTTTCCACGTTGAGTCACTCATATGGTTTACCCACCTGCTACGCTGCCATAATTAATGTCATTAGTTATACCTGTGCAATTTCTGTGAAGACAGGTCAAAAAGGTTGTGCATCTCTTTTCTAAACAGTGTTTTCAGTTTATTGTTTTGTTTATTAAAATAATGTGTAATGTATTCATTATATTTATATAAATGTTTCACTCTGTCACAGTTGATTGTGGTGAATCTAACGGTTCATTTACAAACTAAGTGAAACATCTGACATGTTGTTTCTCAGTTATTCCTCTGATACGATGAAAATAATGAATGGAAATTGTCCAGACAACAACATGTTACTTGATTGATCATTTCTTTGCAATTTTTTTTTTTGCTAAATCCACTTTTATTATTCTTTGGTTCATTTATTTGTGTATTTGGACCCCAATAGTTCACCTCCATATACTGAAAAACTATCTTTATATTAATTTTGGCAAAAATCAAGTGGATTTCTCCAACCGGTTTTAATTCCTGCTTAATTTGTTACAACATTTGTACATATAAAGTCAAGACTTCTGACGAACATTTCTCAGAGTACGACATAATTGCTTGTCTGCAGTAGTGGTTGTAGTAAAAACTGAAAATATGTCTGAAGTTTGAGCCGATTACCTAAGATGTTACGTTGTTGGTTGAACATGACAGAGCAGTGAAACAAAGGGACGGCTTGCGATGGAGTTAATTTTGACATTTTTCACCATGAAGGAAGAGTTTCAGGTGTGTAATCACGGAAAGACAAACAGATTCATGATACTTAGGCTATGACTCGGGTTTAACAGATTTGATGAAAAATTGGTCATACACAGCTTTAAGGAACAAAGAAAAAAAATATATTAACAAGATAAACTTATTGACTCTGAAATATATATAAAAAAAAGCCGCCAGCAAACATAAAAAATGCAGGAAAATCCTTGATATTCACAGAAAAATGTCAAATACACAGGACAACAGTGTATGTGTACGTGTAATGGTGATAAATAACTTAGTAGAGGTTATATATTGAGAGAAAATGAGTCTGTAAGGGTTAACAATCAATACATCTGAATAACAAATGTGTTCTGAATCCTCACTTTTTTCACAGATGTTTTCATTAGAGTTCAGATATAGATTTTTCACAGTCTCACTATATATATAAATATATAGGCACAGAGGAAAATACAGTGTGAGCATCAGACAGCATGAGTGCTGGATTCCTGCAGGTTTGCAGATTAAATGTGTTAATTAAACTCCTTTCAAACACTTCATGTCTGAATAAGCACCCCGATCACTTCTCCATAAAACAACAGTCTTACCAGGTCTAGTAACATTTCCCCATTACTTTTTGACACAGCACAAATCTGGATTGAATACTGTCTGATTAATGGAGAGGCTGCTGTGACACAAGGTAATATATAGGAAGTGATGATGCGTTCTGTTCCAAACTGTCATCGCTGTATTATTTTTTGATCCGCTGTGTCCTATGTGTTCATAATGAGGGGTAAGGAAGACACAGACTATGAGGGAAAATCTGTCAAAAGAATTAACACTCCCCAGACCTGAAGAGTTAATAAATAAAATGATCGTTCTTTTCTTATATTTTCATTCTGGTCATATGTGTATTTTAATAAACTGACATGGAATCGATAGAAGTACGGATTTAAATATTATTTTATACTCATTATCTCGAGACAACAAAGATCCTTTTCTTGTGATAATGAAATATATTAATTCCTTATCTTGAGGTACTGTTTATTTTACTGTTTGTTTAATTCTGTAAAGGCCCGTGAGGCAACCTTATTGTGATATAGGACTCTACAAATAAAATAAAATTGAATTGAATAGATAACAAAGTTCATTTTCTCATAGTTACTGTAAATAACAACTGGTCAGTTGCTGTTGAATGTGTGTTCTGCTCTGTACAGCACACGTCGGCAGAACCTCTGGATTGTTGTGATGTGGAGGGTGTGGTACCTGTCAGCATCTGTATATGGTTCTCTATTATGAAATAACTAAATAAATCATTTCATTATCACAAGAAAACAATCATAAAATAATGTATAAATCCATGAACCTTCTAGGCTTGAATTGGAAGTTAGCATCATGCCATTTAATAAAATATCATATACTCATAAAAAAAATTATAATAGCACAGTTCCCCCACATATTGTTACTGACACCCCGCAATATTACTCCCACATTTGTTTTTTTTTTAATCTATTTTACATCTGTGGCCGACGTCTTTGAAAAAAGGAAAAAGTTCGCCAAGGACAGCACCAAAGTAAACAGAATCACAAAGAAGGTAAAGCAGACATCCCAAGTCTCCCTGATATTTCTGGTGACTCCCTGATGTCCGCGAGTCGGATAAAATATCCCAGATTTTAGACTATGTGAGGTGTTTGGGGTTTTTTGTACTGTGTGAGTGTGTGAGAGACTGTGTGTTGGTGGAACCTGTGTGTGACTGCATGTGTGTTTGTTGGAGCGAGCACTGGCCAGTGAAAGCGCTGATTGGTAGCAATAAGCAAAATTAGCAAATAAGCTTTCAGGGTAGGCGGGGCCTTAATTTACTTTCTCTGTGACAGTCAGTCAGTGCAGCCTGAAAAAATAGGAGTTCCACTGCCATCTGGTGGACATTTAATAATATAATAATAATAATAATAGATAATAGACAATAGACAAAAAAATTCCTGGATTCAGACGATGATCCAAATCACCTCCAAAATTTAATCAGTTCTTCCTCGTCTCAGAGCGAACATTTCCTGAAAATTTCATTAAAATCCGTTCATAACTTTTTGAGTTATCTTGCTAACAAATAAACGCATAAACAAACCCATGTGAAAACATTACCTCCTGGGGGATGTAATAATACAATTACCTGATAATAATGAAGTTGCTGCAAAACACAAACAAATGGATTACAGTTTTGTAAAAAAGTGATAATAAGCATAAAAATGAGCAAGTAATAGAACCACATGTCTCAGTTATGATAGAACAAATAACAAAACCAGAAATAAACAAAACAAAAACAACAGAAACAAAATTTGACAAATGCACAGATGAAAGCATGATGAAGTCACAATTTAGAGAGTTCTAGATCCAGAAATCAGTAAAAATAATAATAATAATAATAACAACAGTGAATCAGTGTTACAGCCTCTAATCAGATGTGTTCCATTCACCTCTGCTTCAGTCCAATTCTGCCAAACTTCATTAATATTCTGACGGGACAACTTGAATCCTTTTTATTGCTCTTCTGAACCACCAGACTCACATGGGGGCAGTGATTTTGCCTCATTAACTCGCTGTCTCGATCTGTTAATTTGTCGGTTTGAGCCTGGCTTTATGTGTTAAAATGCCTCTGTAACAACAACACAGTTGCAGGATTGCCCCTTTTTTTTGTTGTTGTTGAACTCTGGTAGGTTTAAGAGGCTTCAGTTCCCAATAGGAAAAGACTGTATAATGGCAGAAGTATTCTAAATGTAGCTCACACCAAAACAAATATTGATTTCTAGGTGGGCCTTTCTCAGGTGGTAAAACCGGCACAAAAACTCAAATTAATTCATTCAGATCTTCTGCATAAAATGTCATATAATTCTATTTTATGGGTGTCTTTGAAATACTCCTCACACATACATGGTTCAGATAATCCATCCACTAATCATTACACTTTCAGCCTGTTTCCGACTTCACAGTCATTACAGGGTAGCGTTGGAGCCATAACGTGGTTAAAGTTACACCTGAGTGTGTAAAATCTAATACATTAAAGTAAACTGTTAAAGTCATCAATAGTGCTATTTCCTGTAACGATCCTGATGTTTTGTTTTTTTTAATATGCCTTCCTTTATTCACATCAGCATGAATTGTTTATAAAATGATAAGTTCACAGAAAATCATCAGAGATATTGATCAAACCTAAACACAGTAGGCAATCATTTAGAATAAGAGATAGAATATGAAGAGATAACAGAGGTACTGGAACCCTTTGTAAAATATACAGTGAAATTGATTTTTTTTTTTTTTTTTTTTTTTTTAGAAAAAGTGAAAATAGAAAAGGTGAATTTCTAAAAACCTGTTTAAAAACAGTCCAAACTCTCTGCACATCTGATTTGTTGAGGGAGAAGGGTTGATGCGAAAACAGCCAAGACACAGTCACTTTTTGAAGACAGATTTGATCAGGGAATAAATGAGAGACCTATGTACTTCAAGATGTGGAAAGTGGTGTGAGAAGGTCGGAAATGTAATCGGGGTGAGGTTATGTAGTGCTTTAAAAATGATAAATGTGATTTTGTGAACAAATTCTAAAATTCCAAAAACAGGGTGTGATAATGGGAGGTTAATAACTGTCCACCTGAATTTTGTATTAAATGTAGACAATGAAGAGCAGACTGACTGAGGCAAGATGAAGGTATGAGACATTTATCTGATCTTCATAATGTTTCTGAGCTGAAGAAAACTGGGCGTGTAGCGATGAAAGTCAAAGACGATGCCAGCGTCCACCAACCTGTGTTCTTTTCATCTACTCCCAGTTCCACTCTTTTAAAGTAAATCAGTTTAACTCAATAACTTGGTCGATTTCATTTACATCTCCATAAGTCTTTGGCTCAGAGTTAAAATAGGTCACAGTTTAAATTTTTCATGAATTTTTAAAATCTTTTTTTTTTTTTTCTCATTTACTTACAGTATAATGGGCAAAATCTCAAATGTCTGTAGCAGCAAAACCATTGATTAAAGTCATACAAAATTGGGTTTATATATTGCCAG
>JAPSES010040987.1:0-12300 GCA_029822895.1 Maxillicosta whitleyi
AGCATACCGTACACTTATTCAGCCTGTTGTTCTCTATTCTATTTTTATTTATAATTGACTTTCAACATGACATGTCTTTTCTTGGTGTTGGATTTTATCAAATACATTTACCCAAAAAATGTGACTTGTACATGTGTTTTCCTTCTTCATTATGCATTTTTAGGCTGGTGCGACTTATAGTCCGGAAAATACGGTAATCTATAGAAGCATTATGGAGTTGATGATGATTTTAAGATTTTAACATCAAACTATTAAAATTAAGCAAAAAAAAAACCAAACCCAAAAAAGCACAAACAGATAAGGGTCAGTCTATTTAAACACACTTAGTGGTCATTTACCCTGGCGAGTTTACACTATTCTGTTCAAATAAGGGCATACAGATTTCACCAGGTACAACTAAATGCAACATTTTCCTACGTGTCTATATGTGCTGTATCCAGGAGAGTTTTTTTTTTTTTTTTAACAGTTTAAGTTTGGTTAAAATCTGTCACAGAACTAGAAATCTGAGACTGGTAATTTCTGTTTCTACGTCAGTGGAGCCGTGATGTGTAATGAACCAGGAAGTCAAACACTATTCAGCACTCAAGCTAAAAGCATTTCCCAGAACTTCCCTTGCACAACTGTTACAAACCAGGATTTCACAGTTGGGAGATTTTTGCGTTGAGTAATATCTCTCGTGCCTGGACTGCGATACTGTCTATTTGAGAAACAGTTATTGCTCGTGAAGATGGGATGATGTTTAACATACACCCTGGGTCTTCCCTGGGTAACCTGTTCACCTGGACCTTTAATACTCTGGGACCAAGCACACCTGATCCTATGATTGAATGAATGAATGCGTTCCCTCAAAAAAATCTACTCAATCATTAACTCTGCTGACACTTTTTTCACCCTGTTAAGTCAACACAGTCAAACATTCACGTAAGTAACACAATTTCCTCTGGGGGATGAATAAATTAGCCTAGTGCATAACACATAATCAATGCAGAGATCTGGTAACAAAGTGACAGGAAAAGTTAAGAATTCATGAACCCTTGTGTCTAACAACTTTAATCTTTATTTTTCTGACTCTGACATTTTTGTTCTGACTGTATGTTTGGCAGTGATTGTGTTTACACTCAAAGGTACATGTCTGCCAACAAAGATTTGTAATATCTTTTCAAAACACAAACTACGAGAGGAGAAAAAACAGTGGGTACAAACTTAAATGCCGTTATGTGTGACTTGTGGTTGGAACAGAGGCTTGGACTAATCAGAGATCAATCGCCACCTTCCTGCACTCGTGTGTTTTGAAAGCACGGGCCGGAAACTGGTGCGTTGTGGAACAGTCTGAACTCTCTGAGCTTGGCCATACATCTGAAAAAGCAGCTTGCTTTCTCTCTAAACAGGAAAGTGGGCTTTTTCTTTGCGATTAAACTATTAAAGGAATTTGCTTCCACAACTGAAGTATTTCAACAAGAATCAATTTGGCCATTAAAATAGGAAAAAAAAAAAAAAACAATAATAATAATAAAAAAGAGTAGCGGGATGTTGATGGGAACAGAAAACAATGGCTGTTTCCATACCTTTCCAGTAAGTGCAGGAATGTTCATAGAATTGGTTGCGAAGCCCATGCCAAAAGCCATGGATGACTCAACGCCAAGGAACCTGGCAACCAAGTGCTCCAGCTCCTCGTGAATGTCCAGGTTTCCTAAAAAACAATAACATCTCAGAATAACTATAGTTTTCTAGGAGTGTTCTGTGGCTAGTATTTGCCTTATACCAGACAAGTTTAAGTCTAGAATTTGTTTTCCAGGCCTTCATAATTGCCAATACAAATTTGCAGTTAGTTAAAAATTCATTCATGTCTTTTCCAAACAATACAAAGACTGTATGTGACATCCTATTTAATAACTGTCCAGGTCAAACTGAGCCAACAGAAAAATAGGCTCTCAATGAAAAGGCTTCTACTTCAAAGCTGTCATTTCAAAATTGAGTCTTTCAGTTCTTAAAAACCACTTGAGCCTGTGGTTTCTGCTGTATCCTGAAAGTGCAACGAACAAAAGAGAGAGCAGTCAGAGGTTTTTATTGAGTCTATTTGATTCACCTTGAAGTGGGAGCTCATTTTCTAAACTGAAAGCACTCTCAGAAGATGACAAACCATGGATGCTTGTGCAAAAAAAAAGGAAAAAAAATTACTTCTCTCTGTTCAAAGGTTGTTTTTTTTTTTTTTAGCCTTACCCATCTCACAGCGAGTGCTGCTCACTCCAGCTCCGTACTTGTGTGTGGCCTTGACGGCGGCATCAGCACAAGCCCCAATGTTCTCAGCAAAGCCCAGGTAGTTGTATGAGCCCATATTGATGACGTCCTTCACGACTTTGCCTGTGTGCCTGAAAGAAACAGAGAAAGTCAGATACAGTCACAGAATTGGCACAGTGACTTGAGGTTAATAGAAACAATCATCTTTGACATGAGTGGCTATTTGCTGGTTGCCTGGCAACACCGACACTGTCCTTCAAGTGACACAGTAATGAGTATGCACCATGGCTGTATATAATACCTTTTGATCCCAATTAAGCTGGCATTGATAATATCAAAATTATACTGAAGCCTCAAAATAACTGTACCGTAATAATAAGGTTAAAATGTGAAAGATACGCCGAAACCTTGAAGATCAACAGGACATGCATGTAAAGACATTAATATAACCCTTAAATCCATTAGAACTGCTGAGATCTGCTAACACGAAGAATACATTTTACTGTATTAACCTTGTCAACCCCCCCATACACACACACACACACACACACACACACACACACACACACACACACAGTTAAATTGATATATATCTCAATTCAACTGTATTT
The DNA here is from genome assembly GCA_029822895.1 of Maxillicosta whitleyi. Taxonomy (NCBI): domain Eukaryota; kingdom Metazoa; phylum Chordata; class Actinopteri; order Perciformes; family Neosebastidae; genus Maxillicosta; species Maxillicosta whitleyi. The sequence continues at coordinate 2,850 of JAPSES010040987.1, forward strand.
AATTTACTAAATCAGGGATGCTACTACTCTGAACTGAACTCTCTCACTATATGAATCTGAAAAGTTCTACAAAAAAAAAAAAATTCAACACGAGGCTGAAGAGAGAAGCATAAATATGTAGGACAGAATGTTCAAGAACATCCCCAAGGACCAATGCAAACCCTATGGGAATCAGAAATGGTTAGTTTGGGGCTTTTCAGGTATTCCAACTCTAAAAATGCCTACCTGTGAAAATTACTAATAGATAACAGTGTTTGCTACAATTACAATATTTTCACTCCTTTATTTTGCATTAAGTACAGAACTTTTTGCCAGAGAGCTAAAGCCCTGAAACATTCATCTAACAAACCAGATTACAGTGGTTTGACATATTAGTTTGGACACAAATGTTAAAATTAACCAACCTAACAGACTGCATGTCTCTGATTAGACAGTTTTAACATAATATGACATAATTTATCCTGACTCCAATACATGAAGACCCACATCAGTATCAGCGTAGCACAGTGCTGAGGAGAGCTACTTTCACCCAAAATGCATATACTGTATACACGCACACGCACACACACACGTGCTGCAAAATAATTAAAATGTTTAATCAGATTAATCACAGGGTTGCTGTGGATTAATTTCGATTAATCACTATTAAATATAATTAATTTTTAATCTACATTAATTGAGTACGTTTGTTACGTTTTGCATGACCAAATAGGCAAGAAAAAAGAGGATATGTATGTATTTAATGTGTTTGTCGCAAGCTGGGTGATACAAGAGCTAAAGTACTAGCATTAATCCCTGACTTAACATAGCATCTTCTATCTTCATGGGTTGTTGGGCTGGCTGTCACTACCAGAGCATCTTATATACAAGTCATATAAGTCAGTTTACAGCTCAATAACATGTTTTGGTGTTCACTTCCTTTTTAAGCATTATCGATTTCTACACAGTCATGACTCAGTGCTTAAGTCACTCTCATTATCAGAAATACAAGGCCATTGATCAAAAGATATGACAGACACACACACCTTCTCAGACCACGCCTTGGTTTTAGATCCACCCTATGTGCACACAGACAAGCAATAAAAACAATAGCAAACCACGGGGCAACATCTTACTCAAAGGTCCAGTTATAGTCATGAGAAACTCTCTCCACCAGGTCCATCTTGGCACCAGGGACGCTGCATATGGGTCGGTTCCAGTTATCTCGAATTCTCATGTACAGGTTCCTGGTGTAAAAGTTTTCAAAGTCCTGATAAAGAGGGACAAAATCCTACAAGAGACACAATAAAAATAGAAATAGAAAAGGATATGTTAAGAATACATTCCAAAAAATGATAAGAGAAGACAGGTAGCAGAAGTACAGAAAATACTGCACGGTTGAGAAGATGTTGGTTTTTTTTTTTTTACATACACACTTTTGCAAAGTCATGGCAGTACGATGACCATCAGTGTTTGCTCCTAGACTAGATATGGAGTCCTAAGTGTGAGGCCTCTAATATTGGGACAGGTTGCAAATGGAAGCTACCCTGACAGTACTGATATTGAAGGATGCAGTGCCTGAGTAGTGAACTAGTAGTAGTAGTAGGTGTGGTTTGTCACTTTGTGTAACTTTTCAAGCTATTTCTGAGCCATAATAGGATGTACGTAGATCCTGTTATGACACGTAAAAAAACACCACAGGCACCTTCAGAAATTAAAAAAAAAAAAAAAAAAAATCAATGATTAGAATTGTTTTGTTACTGTTGTAATCACATGTACTACAATGCTATCAATGCATTGAAAATTAAACCTTAAAAAATACTGGGACAAGTGGTATTTTTAGTGGTTTTGTATATCATATGCCAGGTACATTAACAATTTTTTTTTTTTTTTTATGTAGTTCATACTACTTCTTAGTAGTTTTGTTTCCCACACATTTCTCTGCAGTATAGTTTTGTTCAAGGATCAGACATCCATATTTAGGCTAATACGTAAAACCTTAATGTGGGTACTACAATAAAAGCAATGCTCTATTTAGCAAATAATGCTCACAAAATAAAATCATTTTAAAGTTTTTTTTAAAATTGTGAGTATTTATATTTATTATTAGTTGAATGCTATCACAATCGAAGTAATAGCAAAATATGGATCTGTTCCATTTACAATTAAAGCCATAAAATAATACATATTAACATAGTCAAATAAAGAGTGTTGAAAGTATGAATAACGATCATAGTTATACCTTAAAACAAAGTCCCCACTAACCATCTGTCTGACTGAAAGGGTTGTGGTCTACTTTACCTTCTGTTCTTCTCTTTCCCGAGCCACATGACACTTCTCAATGCTCCAGTGGCGGAGGAAGTCTCTGAGGTAGCCAAAGACGGTGAGAATGCCATAGCCCATATAGGTAAGAACAGCCACAAGGAGAGGAGTTTCTTCAAACGATTCCACAAAGGGTTTCTTGTACAAGCTGGAGTTATTTGGGACATTCTGGTTCTGGGGGAGAAATACAAGAAAAGAAGTTGTAATGCTACTCTTGAAAGTTTTTTATTGCTCATAGTTGAATTTGTTTTTAATTTCACACACTTTTACAGGGTATAACCAAGTTTTCCTAAGATTACTGAGACATCTAAGCCTATAGCAAAGATTTATGTAAATCCTAGAGCAGTCCCTCAGACAGCAGAGGTCTGTTTACTTGTTAAACTTTTGGTTGGAAAGAAGTTTGAAACCTAATAAAGGCCACAATAAGCACATTTATTTGTGGAGACTGAACCATGCCCATGCCCCGAGGGACCAGTGAGCAATAAAATGAACATCAATCCTGGGTTCTGCTCCAGTGCCGTTTATGAATACAAATATTGATTGAGGATTACGGGGCCACATAAACGTGGTTCAACATAGGGGAGCACACAAAACCAATTCAGAGACTACCCTAACTTAATGTGCTAAGCTAATAAAATATGGGCTACTAAAAGAAAGAATACATGCGTCATTGCAAAGTGAACTGTGTACTGGCTGTGTACCGAACCTACGCTAAACAAATGAGGATGGTCATTTATTAAAAGCTCTGCCCTGGAGCTTAGCAACCACACCACATGTGACCAGTCATGCTTCTCCAAGAAATACCTTGGAGCCAGGGAATAGGACAGCACAGCCCTGAACCACACTATGTCTGCTTTCTCTACTGATCTGCCATAATATACTCAAATGTTTGCAATCCAGACATGGTTTGCTTTACCTTTGAAAGAGACACATTCACACTGAAGTTCACCGCTCAAAAGAGTCTCACGCATACACAATTCAGCCACAGCAGTTAAATGCAGCTTCAATGACGTCGCATTTGCTTCTCTTTTTCATACCTGTAGACCAACAGTTAGTGAGAAAAAAGGCAGACCTGTGCAATTTTGTTTATAGCTGTCACCTGACACTTGGATATCGGGCCTTTTCACAGGCTTGTTCTGCAGCTGAACAGATGATCACATTACACTGTACACACACTAAAAACAGTTGGGTCTACCTGTCGCACTGGGACCAAAGGAGGGGGAATAAGTGAATAAGTCCTCTAGCCTAATTGTTTTTGCTATGCAGTTAGAGTCCTTGGTGGAAGCGGAAATGATCTATTCTAGAAAAACCTCCCCTAATAGGAATTAAAACTAGCTTGGTAAGAAGGTTAAGACTAATTTCTCAGCTGGTGAGAATTTCTGATTAGTCTGAATCTACTTAAAGTAGTCTAAATACTGTATTTGTCTTGAGTAGCACGCTACCAAGGCAGCATGAATGGTACACCTGTGGGCCTGCTGTAGAGATAATTATTTTTTTCCAGATGAGGCTGCCAGCCAGTGTGCTTCTGAATCTGACTATTGCAGATTCTTTGTGACGAATAAGCAAAGCTGATCTGTGGCAATATTTTGAATGAGACAGTCTTCCTGCGTAATTACAAACCCTTGCATATTAGTATTTCTTTTGTAAAATGTATAGAAACACTAAAATCCACTACAATAAATCCATCAACACCAAGAAGGATAACTATAAGGTTTGTTCAGTTGCTGTTACTCAAGTGGATGTTCACATTATAGCCATTACAGCAGCAGAGGTGAAAGATATATTGAGTTGATAAAATAAAAATACTGCAAATCAGACTACATCTGAATTGATAAGAAACCACATTCAGTCAACGTCTTACTTCTTAGTATAAATAGAAATAAGAAGAACAAATCAACCTAGACATACATTCAGGTGTTGAACAACTAAAGAAACAAACAATTAACTGCAGTCCACCAGCTCTGCAGTGGATTATATTGGCTTTTGTGGGTCTTTACAAGAAAAGAGAATATTAATTTCTTTATGCGTTTTGAGAGAATAAGTATTTTATGTTCTTGCTGATGGTTGGTGGATTAACCCATCTTTTTGACAGTGTGCGAGGAAACATACATAATGTGTCAAATTAAAGTCTGTACCTATTCTACAACAGGTAATCAATGTTACACAGTTGGATTTATACACAGCTATCATTCAAAAGCATGGACAGCCACAACATTATTGGAATAGTTGGCATTATTATTCTTTCATTTCAGTCTGTCTACAACCAAAACACAATGCCTTTTCACACTCCTCTCATAGTACATCAGCATTATCATACGGTCTTTACGTATTGTAAGATGGATCTAACTGAGATTCCAGTCATTGCACCTGAATCCAAAGCAAAATAACTATTATATGTTGAAATCATGACTTTTGTTTTAGGTTGAGTATGTCTTTCAGAATGTACAGAGAGAGGATAAAACCAATATAAAAATCTTTGAGAAATGGATGACTATTTTTTCCCACAACTAATGTTTTGATGATGGAAATAACATGTTCCAAACCTCCCAGAAGTGTTCATCACATCATCCTCAAAGTCCATCCAGTGACCCTACACGCCCTATGGGTGAGTAAACTGTCATCTGAGGAGAGACCACTCCTCTTTAGGTTTTCCATCAATGTGTCACCCCTCTGTAACTGTAGTAAGTGACAACCAAACTGCCTCTGTTTATGTGCTATGCTTTAAAATGAAATAAAATAAACAAAGACGAGTGTGTACCCCACAACCAGCACACACAATCACACTATTTTCCAGTGCATTTCACTCCACAGCTTGAAGGGGCCACACCCTTTACAGCCTGGAGACATTCCTCTCCCGCTTAAGTGTCATGTGGAGGCAGGCCTACCCTCCTCTTTCCCAGGAGAGGAACACAGGTTCCCTGTTAATAACACAACAGAGGTAGGGCTTCTTCACACCACATCCAATGTAAACAGAGACAGGTTTGACTACACACACACACACACACACACACACACACACACACACACACACACACACACACACGAACAACAGAGTGTAAGGTTACAACAGTCACCACTACAATCCTCACTGATCAAGTGGCAAGCATCACAATACAAACTGCTTTAGACGTAATAATGCAGGCAGGTTTCGTTTCACATAGTATCCATTTGAAGCTTCAAGTGCATTTTAAAAATAATAGTAATAACAAAAGTTAGTAGTTTTGAGTCACGTGATGTAAAATAAAGTAGCCTTCCGGGTAGCAAGAGAGCACAGTAAAGCTAAAAATATACCGCATTAGGAGGTACCGGCAGGCTATGACACAATGTTTAGCTAACAATAGATGCTTAAATGGCAGATGCTGCTAAATTAGCTTAACTCCCTTTTTAACCAGTTTTCTCTGAAGTGCAGCTGCCGTCATACAAGCACAGGACTCACTTGACACCCGAGTGTAAATAAAACCCATACTTAGTCCAAAAGAATAATTCACAGGCTCAACACGGGTGGGTAGACAGTGCTAATATGTCAAACTACTGTACTGTACATTGGACATAACGGCGTGGAGTGAGCCCCGCTCTCCTGTCGTGCAGTTTGATGTCGGGCCTTTACCTTGTCCCTTGGGCGACGATACTTCTGAGGCTGTTGAAACAGGCAGTGGTTCTTCACGAAGCCATTTTTGCTTGATTTTTTGCCATTTGACGTCCGGTGACAGGCGTCTCCGTTTAAGAGCTTGTTCGCGGAGCTTTCCGTCATGTTTGTGGGGAGGGAATACGACTGTAGGGATCAGGGTTTGGAGTAAGCCAACTTGTTTAACGTTAATCGTGAAGTCATGTATGAGCTGGAGGAGACAGATTAGACGCCCACTCCGAACTGTGACCGCACGAGCCTGCCGGAAATACACGCCCCCAAAGCCTCTCATTGGATAATACTGACACTCCATGACAAAGATCGTGTTTGTATGAACAATCACCCACTCCTCCTCAGGTTGTGTGTGGTCACTTCTACACGAAAAGAACATTATATTAACACACACACACACGCACGCACGCACGCATACGCAAGCACGCACGCACGCACACGCACATATATTGAAAAAAGTATGTAATTTACTGAAACCTTTTGCTAATTTATAACAAAGTAGACATATCTGATAAAGAATGGAAGATATTGATGGAATTGTGTTATTTTTTTCAAAGGAGTTTTACTAAAAAATATAATGTTGCTGATAACACCTCTGTTAGTATACATCAGTAATTTCCTTTGACCAATGTGTAATGATTACGTTACACTTCATCATGAATAATGCATATTAACACAATCATTTCATAAGAAGAGGTAACACACACAACAGTGTGTGTGTGTGTGTGTGTGTGTGTGTTTTCCCTTCTTTAAGGAATCAAAAATTAATTACGCAAAAATAATGGAAAAGCCCTTATAATTATTTGGACATTTACACAAGTCTAGTTTTTAATAAAGATTTCTTCTTGAGTTCCATTCAGTCTTAATCATATTTCCTGTTTTTTCAACAGGATGACACCAGTTGCTTGAATCCTGACAGGGTTCAGGGTGAAAGTTTGTTTTAAAAAAAAAAAAAAAAGGTTCAGGGTGAGACGTCTTCCATCTCTCCGCCCCTCTCTGCAGGACGTCATCCTGTGCTCGGCGTGGGACGTCCTACAGCCCAACCCATGGAAATAACTCACAATAACCTTTTTTTTCCAGGCGTCAGCTTAATACCCGTCTCCGGTGACGCCATTTCTCACCTGAGCAGGATGCAAACAAGGGTCAAGGCTACATATCTCCAAGGCGGTTTACACCACATATTTATTTAGGCCAGGAGCCCATATGACAGTCCGCTTTACTAATTAGAAAAACAGTCTCTGATCTTGTCCCTTGTTTGTTAAACACCTGAGTGTATTAAAGTGTAATTAATCAGTGACAGTAATGAAATAAAGCATACCAGGAATGGGTTCATGGTCATGTTGTTAAACTATAATTGTATGTATCATCATATGCACCATAAAACTGGTGGTGCCAGGCACAGTAAAACCCACCCCTTCATACATAATTCACTCATTATAAATAAATAGGATGATTTTTTTTTTTCATTTTACCTTCAAATTTAACTTTGACCTACTGTTCCCAGAATGTAATGAGCTCCATTCTAGGTCACTGGCAATCTATAAAGTCAATTTGGAATGAATTCAACCAATACTTTTGCTGCTACAGACATTTCAGCCATTATAAGGAGAGGGGGAAAGGATTTTAAAAATTCATAAAATATATTAACTTTGACCTACTTTCCCCAAAATGTAATGACATCTATTCTGTGTCATTGGCAACCTATAAACCAAGTTTGGCATGAATACAACCAATAGTTTTGCTGCTGGAGTGTTAACAAGCAAATGAACTGAGTCAAAAACAATACTCCTTGTGTCCCCTTTGGAGAATGGGGTAACAATCCTCACATTTTATTCCACATGACAAATGTTATCTCTACCACAAGGATAAGAGTCTGTTATTAATACATTTCTGATTAATTTTTATTGCATTATGTGATGTTTCCTGTCAGTGTGCAGTAGAAGGCTACTGTTGTAAATACATGAGGTACATGAGGAGGAAAAAGAATTCAGAATAACAGTGGGGGAGTTTCCTGGAGTTGATGGTCATATTTTATACCGGACCTGTTTGTCTTCCTGTTTGGTTAATACAATGTAGTGGAACGTGCCTGGTAGCACAAGGTCCTACTGTGTTGGCATGAGTGACGGATGAGGTATAGTTTGCCTGTTTAATAATGATAACAATAATAGTCCACCTGTTGGCTGGCACCTGCATGCTTCTTCTCTGCAGAATGACTCAGTTCTGCTCATGTTCAACCTTCTAGATGGCACTGTTGGACCACACAGAGGCTGAACCACGCTGTAAACACATACCTACAGTCAGAGGTTGTTTTGCTGCTGGGGTTATGTAGTAGGGCGTCTGGGTGTGACATTCATGATGAAGACACTGATGGTAACATTTAATGATTTGATTCTATAATCAATTCCCAAGCTTTTCCCTTTTGTTTCCGTTCAAGGTTGTAACCTTGAGAGCAACATAATGAAAGATCAGCCAGACCAGCTCCTGCCAGGGCGCACAGAGGCAGTTAAGCTCCCATCCATTCCAGACCTGATAAAGGTGATAAGGATCCAGTTTTAATAGGATCAGAGGCAGGGTTAAAAGGAAAGAGGATCCACTTTCATCGATACAGAGACTGTAAGGAACTTAAACAATGACTGGAATTTAGAATGGGACTCTGGAAAATAACATTGATTTTAGATGAATAAGCAAATTCAACTTTAGAATGATCTCTTATGACATGACGTCTAAAAACCTGCTGACAGTGATTCATTTTTTTTGTTTTTTGTAAGCAGTGAGCAGGATTTACAATGTAATCCTGAATACATTTCCACATCCACCAAAGGCTTTGTGAGTTCTGAAAGGGCAACAACAGACCGATACAGGCTATGAGATACGTGGTGACACAGTTTTACGACCGCTTTATATTGTATCTGTCATGAAACCAGTGCCTCAGGGCCCACAAGTGCTGGGTAATTTGATAAAATGCACATTTGTTTACAATAATCACAATTACCTGATTTTCTGTCACTTCTGATTGTGTGAAGCCTGTGAACCAGAAAAACCCCAAACTGTTTAAACTGGGGTTTAATTTAACATTTTGACATATCCTCAACAAAATAAATAAATAAATAAATTGCATATCTATTTGTTGCTATGGTGTACACATCATACATCGGTTTTATTAGGTCTTCATTATTGCTCTAAACAATGAAATTATTTTTTATTTTAAACAAACACATAGTTTAGATCCTTAAAAAACTTTAACTTTACTTTTGGAAAAGTTAAAAACAGTGTCTGTCCTTGTTTGGATAAAAACATTAGAGGTACTTCTCTGAACTGGTCAATACAACATGCAGATTCTGCTGAGCTAAGGAATCCTTTAGTGAAAATCAATGAGAAAAAGACCATTATTAGCAAGTGAGCATTTGCAACACCTACATTATTATCATGAGAGAGGGTGGCATATATATATATATATATATATATATATATATACAGATATAGACATCTCAATATATAATTACTTTTATATTA
>JAPSES010040998.1:0-12300 GCA_029822895.1 Maxillicosta whitleyi
ACTGTCATTGATCCAACTCCATGGGTTTTACTGGTGAATCAATGTTGCAGAAGATGACAGTGTTTCCATGGTAACTACAGAGCCTCTGAACGTCCAAATGGGTCATATCTGACCATGATAAAATGATAAACTGTATTTTACCCAAATTATTTACACATATTGATAGTATTAATAGTTTAAATCAGTAGATGTTTTTTTTTTGGCCACTCGTGGTGATTTGGGTTTTAGGGGTTAAATTCAATTACAGCAACGGGGAACTAAACCTAGGTATGTTTTGATGCGACTAAGACTGGATAGTGTCCGCACCAGTCCAGAAAGGCCTTTTTAAAGCAGCTGGCATAACCCTGTAAACACAGAGGAACTGCAGTTGTAAGCAGACCGTCTGAGGCTTCACCATTAACCCTGTCTGTGAGACGTGAGAGCGCTTCATGGTGTTTAAAGAGCACATCAACGGGTGAGACGGGGTTAACGGCGTCTTCTAAACCTCTGCCTAATCCAAATATTGACAGTGTCTCCATCATTCAGATCCAGACCCAGTGAAAACGACCTGATCATGACTCTGTGAATGTCACGTTAAGGCCCGTACAGCTGCTCTGTGGTCCGCTTTGACCTCTGATTTAATGCACTAAAACCCACACAAACGTCTGTTTATTAACCCATAAAGACTCAGGACTACTTTTGTGTCAGTTCCCCAATCAATTTTTTCTCAGTTTAACCCTTCTTAGATTATTTATCTCCATTTATTATAATATTATCCACTGTAATTAGCGTTTTTCAGTGTAAATCATGTATTTTCCTATTATTTAATTCACTGATCATGTAGATGTTCGTTAATGCTCAGATTAAAATGGTGGATTATTATATCAAAAGCAGAGAAAACTGAAGAAAAAGTGACTTTTAAAGTAAAATCTATACATCATATATATGAATGTCGGTGGGATGGGAAGCTTGTACATATATCTGGAACAGAGATCAATACTTTCTATTACAAGTTTTATATTATGGCACAGAAAAGGGAAACGGAGGGTTGCTTTGGTGTCATAAATAATCTAAATATTCCGTCCTGGTGCATTAACACAAGAAAAAAAAAAAAAAGTTGTGAATCACCTGACGTATATTATTTCATTATGCATGATTCGAAAACAGCATTAGAGACGTTTTTAATCAGAGTTGGAAGAATATATTCTATTATTAACTTAATTGAATAGATGATAATGTTGTCACGTCTGGAGAGTGTGATTATTTAATTTACTCCCAATAATGTGATCTCAAATCAACCATAACAAATCTATCATTTCACAATTAAGGTGTAATATGAGAGGAAGACAAGGATGTGTGACGCCGTTGCGTAACTCGATCACTCTGAACCTGCACGTAACAATTAGAGCCTTCCATAAAATCAACTGCTACTTTTCAAGCTATTCAGAAAAGTGATTTGTTTTAAACCGCTGCTTTGCCCTGAAGAGCTGTCTTTCAGCTTCTTTGATAAAAAACAGATTTTCTATTGTGCCGCTTGCGTCAAAGCAACATTTAAGTGAGACAAGCCGGGTTAATTCATTCGACTCCTTAAGTGCCTCATATTTAATTCCTCATTGATGGTGTCAGACAGAGTAACTGCCCGAGGCCCACACAAGGCTGTGAACCCAATAAATGTGTTTTGGAAAAGTCTGAACTGGTGAGTGAATTGTGGTTAAGTAGGAAAAAAAACCCAACAAACTCTTAAACACTTTTACACTTTAGTACCTCGCGCAAAAACGGGCTTCTTCTCAAAACCGAACCCAGTCTGCATGCACCTCCGCATTGAACGTGTGCACATGGATGCTCTATGTCACTAAATGTAGAAATAGGAATGAACGTGCACGGATGAAATGCGTTTAATAAAACAATCCTGCTTTGAATCCAAGCTTCAAATAGCAAACAATCATTAGCTGCATTATAGGGAGAATAATGAGCCAGTTAACCTTTCAACCTTCATACAAATGGCTCCTAATTGGCTGGTGAAGTCAGCCACGAAGCCCCGTGTCTCATCCATCAAACATGAATACCAGAGCTCTGTGAAAATCTTTTTTTTTTTTCTTCTTCTTGTTTTATGGCAAACATTCACACTTTAAGAGGGCTTCACATTTCACCTGAATATATTTAGCCCCCTATTGAAACATGACGTGGAAAGTTACATTTCCTGTGGAGAAGACGTAGCTTTGAGTGGTCTAGTTTAACATTAAACCGTTTCCCTCTCGTGTCCATAAAAAGGTTGTAAATAAACTTTATGGGCCTTTCCTCCCCTGTTAGCAGCAGAAATAGATGAGTGTCAGAGTCTTGACCCTTTTTTGACACATGTGATTGAAACAAACTGAAGAAGCTGAACTACTCTTCACTCTATTCTCTGTGTAAATTCTGTTATTTGAGGCAGTGTTATCACTTCTAAACAAAATTATGCCGGAGCACACAGTGAGAAAAGTAAAGAAGCTGTCAAAAACACCTGCCTTTCACACAGGTAACGAGTGTTTTTAGTCCCATTGGCACCTTAAGTGTGCAAATGCACTGTAACGAGACTTTTCATCTGAGGCTGTCAAGGTGTCAGACAAACTTCTGACAGCTTCAAAGTTCTTAACATGTTTGTTGCGTCAAGATCAAATGCCTCTGACATGTGCCGACTGGTGGAGCAAACCGCAGCGCTAAAGTCGTGGGTCATAAAAAGTGGGATTTAAGGGAGGAAGCTGTGGGTTGGCCAGAAGAGTGTTTGTACACTGCAAAGGCCAGGGTGGAGCGCACAGATCAAGTGTTGACTTGATGTGACCCCAAAGCTACACATCAACCATCTGAACCACAAAACTAAACACTTAAGTATTTTACACACACACGGTCAACTGTGGACGGGATCAGAGGGGATATTCTGAAAAATATGATGTATACATGTAAGATAAGGTCAGATCAGGTAAACTAAGCTAAGCTAAAGTAAGCTAGGTACGGTAATATAAGATAAGGTAATATAAGCTAAAGTAAGCTAGGGTATGGTAACATAAGATAAGGTAATATAAGATAAGGTAAGCTAGGGTACGGTAACATAAGATAAGCTAAGGTAATATAAGCTAAGGTAAGATAAGGTAATATAAGATAAGCTAAGCTAAAGTAAGCTAGGGTACAGTAACATAAGGTAAGGTAAGCTAAGGTACGGTAGCTTAAGATAAGGTAAGCTAAGGTATGGTAATATAAGGTAAGCTAAAGTAAGCTAAGGTATGGTAACATAAGATAAGGTAAGCTAAGGTACGGTAACATAAGATAAGGCAGGGTTCTCACTAGGAATTTTTCACAGGCTGGGGGTAGCAGACCAGAGGGGTGGGAAGGGCTACACGGATAGCGGATGGGAAGCAGATGGATAGCGGACCGGGGTTGGGGATAAAACAATTCCTGATGTGGGTGCTCGCTGCACTGCTGCTACGCTGGCGAGAACCCTGTCATTAAAAAACAGCGTAGCGGCCGAAATCATAGCGCGGGGGTAAAAAAAATCACAGCGTGGGGGCTGCTACGCTCAAATGTGCTGGTGAGAACCATGTAAGGTACACTAAAGTAAGATAAGGTAAGCTAAGGTAATATAGCATAAGTGCCAACTACCTGTAATGAAAATAAGGGACACCTCGGTGGCAGGGCCGGCCAATCCAATTGATTCATTTATTTAGCCTTTTTTTGTGTGTGTGAAAAAGTGTGTCCTTCTTCAGCTCAATGTGGGACACGTGGGTTTGATTCTAAATACAATTTCATTTTTGAAGGGACAGTTGGTACCTTAAACATAAAGTAAGGTGAGCTAAGGTAATGTAATATAGATATATATATTATATTACCTTATTAAGATAAGATAAGATATTGACCCAACAATGGGGTAACTGGTTCACTGATTAAAGCAGGAACAGATTAAAGTACACAGTGAACGTGTCTGGAACAGTGTTGGTCTATAGATGCAAACACACAATTATTACCACGTAAAACCAAAACTCAGTTGATCAACTTTACGGCCGAATCAAACATGTTTACAAACTGGTGACCCCCCCTCCTCTGTGACAGCTGTACAAAGGGTGAATTTCTACGTACAGTAACACACCCATTTAGGTTATTTGAAGCTGAAATTACATAACTAAGGGCGTGGCCATTGTGATTGACAGGAAAGTGCTGTCTGTGTCCCCTGTGCCGTGTGGGCTTTGATTGACAGCTGATGTTTTCCCGGCTGCCGAGTCAGACACGCAGAGCTCTTGTTTATAGAATCAAACGTATTTTTTGCTTGACAGGCAGCTCTACTTTATTCGTGTTTAAGGAGTAACACTAAGTAAAGGATTCTGTTATTAAGGTTACATTTACTAAACTGGAAAACCCGATGTGATCTTAGCGCTTAAGTACAGATTTCAGTCATTTTCATTTCTACAGATGTCTGTTCTGTAACTTTATCATCAGATGAGTTAAAACTGGTGACTGAGTTCATGACCAATTCCTCCTCATGGTCATCATTAGTAGCATCATTTTCATCTTTATGTAAAAAACACACTTACAAAGTACTTTTTGAGTCAAACACAGAACTGATAAATGCAGCAGCGTCAACAAATTAACCAAGTAAAAATGACTTTAACCCAGTGTGACATTTGTGGCTGTGCACAAATGATATTTTCTTTATATTTAACCAATGCTTAAATGATTTATTACTTATTGTAAGATTATCTTCTGTATTTTGTGAGGGTTTTTAATCAGTAAAAATCTGGTATTTTCCTACATTTAATTTACTAATCATGTACATGTTCATAAAAGCTCAGAGTAAAGTCAAGGGTTATTATATATAAAAAAAGAGAGAAAACTGAAGAAAAAGTGACTTTTTCAGTAAAATCTCTCATTAATTGAACTTAAAACCAGTGTTTCCATCCACTGTCATTGATCCAACTCCACGGGTTTTACTGGTGAATCGATGTTGTAGAAGATGACGGTGTTTCCACGGTAATTATCTAGCCCCTGAACGTCCAAATGGGTCATATCTGATGACCATGAAAAGATGAGAAACTGTATTTTACACCAATTATTTACATGGATTGATAGAATTAGTGGATCAACAGGTATGAAATGGTGTAGATCAGTAGATGGTTTTGGTCTTTATGGGTTAAATAAAAATTGTGAAAAAACTGTCACAAAATATAGTAGAATATCCAAAGAGACAGTATTACATCAAAATAGTGAAAGCAGGAACAAAAGCATGAAACTATTAAAGCAAAAGCTGGTAAAAGCAGCAAAACTAAAGTAAATATTTAAAATAAAGGAATACTTAATACTAAAGGTGGAGGTAGAAGAGGCGGGGCTTCCTCTTCTACGTCGCTTACGTCAGTTACCGCCAATGTCGAAATGATCAACACAGGCCTAGAGCGCCCTCTGGTGGTTTAGTGTGAAATGATATAATAATGTGTTAATAATTTCACACATAAGTCGCTCCAGAGTATAAGCCTCACCCCCGGACACAGTGTGAAAAAACAAAATCGGCATTTATAATCCAGAAAATACGGTAATCACATTTGGGGTTTTGCCTAACCGCTAATGTTGACGCTGAATGACGAAACACAGATTCTCATCTTGTAATTACCACTTGCAACCAATAGGGGGCGCAAAAGAACAAAGCGTGAATATTGGATATTGCTGTTTTAATACATGTAGCTAAAATAACTTGGAAGCATTTATTGTTATATTATTAGTTGATGTGGTTGATGTTTTCAGTACGTTCTCCACCCGGAACACAAAACCAAAGGTGTTTTTCGCCAAAGGCTTTGTCCATTATTTATCTACGGTCTACGATATAAACAAAGCACATAAAGAACAGGAGAACAAACCATGTTCATGAAGCCGGTCATTTCTCTGGTGCCGTCACCAACCAGACGCATTTGATGGAAGGACTCAGGAAGGACAGGACAGTATGGCGCATGTTTATGCCTCTGACCTGTATTTCCCATGGGCACGATAAGTGTCGTAAATCTGACGTGGCCATAAAAAAGTGCCCTCACACATCTTGAACATAGTCCTGAACACATTCCTTTGCATGAGAACTGGTCAAACTATGAACCCTCTGTCACCAATATTATGAATGTGTGGCTTCACTGTTGAGGTCTGTTGCTCGCACTATACTCACTGTTTAATCAATGAGCCCCATATATGTACATACTTTATACGCAAGGTGTATATTAGGGGTGTGTTCAAAATATAGACACGGGGGATACATCGGTGCGGGCCTTTTCGCGATACGTGTATCGATATGGAGGCGTCAGTATCGATATTTCACATGCAACAAATACTTAGTTGATCAAGTTTCTGAAATGGCATCTGACTTTGCATGTTTAAAGTTTATCAAATTCATCTTTATTTCTGCACTACAGCCACGTTCTTAATGCAGTGTTTTACATGAACTACAGTGGAATTGTTGCTCTACAGAAAAATCATTAAAAAAAAAATAACATTTGGGTATACATGTGTCTGTTTTCTTTAAAATAAAAAAAAAAAAAATAAAGTAATAAAAGTAAAAAAGAAACATAGACCAAAAATATCAGGATGCATATTGCGTTGAATACCATGCACCAGAATGCACACATATTGCGATATGTATCGTATCGTGACCCCGTATCAGGATATGTATCATATCGCAAGGTTGTTGGTAATACCCACCCCTAGTGCTGCCACTAACGGCTAATTTTCTAACACATTTTTTGATTATTGGACTAATCTAAATGAGTACCGTATTTTCCACACTATAAGATGCACCTGAATATTAGCCGCATCTGACTATAAGCCGCAGGTGTCCACATTGTAACATAAGATATTTACACAGAAAGATGATAAACAGAAATATTATTATACAGAAATATTTACTTGCATCCAGATAGATAGAAGATAGAAGTCACATTTAATGACTAATATGAGCAAGCACGGGGGGGGGGGGAATCAGAATTGTGCATTAAAATTAAATGAACCATCGCTAAAATGCCTCTACATAGTTCAATCAAGCTAAATTCATCATATGTTAGTATCGAAAAGTAATAATAATGCAGTAAATCAGCAAAAACGGAGCCAACTACCGTTAAACAGGGTTTAGTAATTAATTAAGATGTGAACCTGTTATAAAAAGTCATGCAATTTGCTGAATGGATTTGCAAATCAAACCCCATTAGACTGCGATGATCTGCGTTCACCCCAGGGTGCTGCTTGATCTGTGGGAGGATTTGCGCAGACCAGTAGCGCTCCGTCAGCTGTTGTTCAGCCTTCCATTTAAATGAAGAAATCGGTGGTAGTGCGCACTTGCTTCCTGTCTTAAGAAGCTTTCTGAAAGATTAATTGCTTCAGAGCAGGCTCTTACAATGTAGGTCAGATATCGAGCTTTATTTTAGTCTGTTCATTATTTGCAGGACAAGGGGAGAAGAAGGAAGCGGAGGAAAGAGAGAAGCGAGAGGAGGAAGAAATCCCTTTGAAAGGAGCTGAACCTTCTGAGCTGCGGCGGTGCCGGCCCCCGTCTCCGAGTGGAAGTTGAGTTCTTGATGAGCTAAAAGCCATTTTTCAAAGTTCTGAGGGCATGAAGCCATCTTTAAAGCTGACAGCGCTTTGATCCTGTGGTTTCCCATGATTTGTTTCTGATTAATGTGGAATTTGGTCCTTTTCATTCATGTGGATACAATCCCTCCTGTCACACACACACACACACACACACACACACACACACACACACAGACTCATCCTTAGCCCTAACACAGTCACACACCGCTGACAGCCCAATATGAGACACGCCAACTCAAAGCTCCCCCCCCAAAGTAAAAAAATAAAAATCCATCCCTGCGCTGTAGGGAACACAGCTTGTTTTCCTCTCAGTTGGAGAACAAAAAAAAAAAAAAAATGTCATCCTTAAGGCAAAATGTGAGAGAATACAAAATAAGGAAAGAATGCACAAAATAACAGATTCACTCCTCTGATACCACCAGAGAGCGGTTTCACTCAACGTTTACTACATAGTGTCTAATATGCACTTTCAAGCCACACCATAATAAACAATGTTCCAAGATTAATATCAGACATCGTATTTTTATTTTATTTTATTTTATTTTCAGATTCAAAACATTCGGTTCCTATCGACGATTCTCTGAAGTCTTTCTCAGTTACACAGAAACACAAATAAAATCAGAGGCATCGATGTGAAGAGGTTTAGTCCGAAACGTCAGAATATGGTGGAAAAGTGTGCGTTTTAATGACTTCCAGTTCAAGAAAGTAAAAAAAAAAAATCTATTCCTTCAAACTCTAGTGCAGTCAGTTCTGATGTTCTGTGAATCTGCTCTTTACTGTATTTGTACGACCGTTGTCTGCTGTGTTCTACCTTTGATTGTTTTCATCTGGGTGACACGTTTCATAGCGTTAGCCTCATAGCACAACTGCCCGAGTCAGACACACAATTTACTCTACAAAATAAAAGCTAAACCAGCACTTTTAATGCAGCTGAACTCATTGTGCCTTCAACAGAAAGACAGTTTGTAATGTTTGTCTTTTCTTACTTTTAATGATTAAAAATGATCAGACTTAGTACCCTGGACTCTGGACCCTGACTCCAGATCAGACTTAGTACCCTGGACCCTGACTGGACCCTTTTAAGTGGAACATCAGCCTCATTCTAAGTCTGATTTCAGTCGCTGCTTGATTCTAAAAACGGCTACAAAATCAGAGAGTGGCTGAGATGGAGGTGATCAGTGTCTGAATGTCCAGGAGAGAGGAGTAGTTCAGGGACATCCGTACAACTGAGCCTCACAAGACACTTATGTAGAATTATATGAGGCTCCGAAAAGGATTAGCTTGATTTTTTTTTTTTTTTTAACTATTTTTAACAAATGATAGAAGCCTGTGTAAAAATCAGTATTCATTTACATGGATGTTATATTTAGAATATCTTCACTGCAATTTCTTGCCATTATTTAGTCTTTTCCTACAGGCAACTGGAGCCCTGAAACCTCTGGAACCAATCAAAGTTCACCAAGAAAGTACTTTTGCAGCATGTGTTCTTGTGTCACTGTGGTGTTTAAGTTCATGTTTTATGCATTTTCTTTTTTTTTAACATAGTTGTTGTTTTGTTTGTGCTCCTGACACCCAGCAATACATTTTTTATCCTCTTTAGGGGACAAAAGTTTCATGCTATTATAAATAATATAAATAAACAAATAAAAAACAATATTTAAAGATAAATTGGAAAAAATGGTTTGCTGTTACATTATGACAATTGTTTAGTGCAAAAAAAAAACAAAAAAAAAACAGTTTTTATATCACACTTTTCCCCTTAAAGATGTAAATTCAAATGTTTTCTACACATTTAACCTTTTCAAACTGATTTAGCGCCATTTATTATAATATTATTCTCGACATTTTGCATTTTTCAGATAGAATTGGGCAGTTACCTATATTTTATTCACAGATCATGTAGATATTCATAAAGCCTCAGAGTAAATTCAAAAGTTATTATATATTGTGTTCTTCAGCAAAACATAGCAACTGAACATAAATCACGTGTACGACCACTATTATTTGCCAAACTGTGAGTTTTACTGGTGAATCACTTGTTAATGTTCCCATGGTCAAATAAGACGCTTCTAAAGCTGCTGAAAAGCTGAGAAATATTTATTTTAACCTGAATTATTCAATCATTTTCATAGGATTAATGGTTTAAAAGTTAAGCGTTTCAGATTAGTAGATCCTTTTGTTTAGGTTTTTGAAGGTCACATACAGGAGCAGGAGATGACACGGAGAGAACATTCTGTCTTTCTTACTTTTCCGGTGTTTGTATAAGCTTTTACTTATTTTTGATTTCCACAGCTTCAGATGAAAGGATGTGGGGATTGGAGGAAGAGGTGGAGGAAGATGGGATAGAAACACAAAAGGCAAGAATTGCAAAACTTCAGGTAGTGATGTGTAAACACTTCTGTTATTGCAACATCTCCTGTTGATTTTACACCAGCTGTGTGAGCCGTTGCACCGGTCCGTCATATTATCATGACACATCGGACCATTCAACACCTTTTTAAAAGGAGGAGACATAGAAGAAGGAGGAGAAGGGAGAAATAGGAGAAAAAAGAGAGAAATAAGGAGAAGGAGAATACAATAGAATAGATTTTATTGTCATTACATCAGTTTTGCAACAAAATTGTAGGTGGAGATCTGAATAACACAATAAAATACAGACATATTAGAAAAATATAAGATTTAAACAAGTATGAAATATGTGCAAATTTGAGGTATACTGTATGATGGTGTAAAATTATAAAAATATATACAATTATTAATAAAAAGTGCAAGTGTAAACAAAGTAAACATTCATGTACCAGGCTGTAGGCACATGTTCAGTGTGGAGGAGGAGAAAAAGAAGGAGGAGAAGAAGAAATAGAAGAAGAGAAGAAGAAAAGGGAGAAATAAAAAAAGGAGAAATAAGAGGAGGAGGAGAAGAAAGAAAATGAGGAATAGGAGGAGAAGAAGAAATGGAAGTAAATGGAGGAGAAATAGAAGAAGGAAGAGAAGAAGAAAAGCTAGAAATAAAAGAAAAAAGAGAAAGGATAATACAATAGAATAGATTTTATTGTCATTACATCAGTTTTGCAACAAAATTGCAGGTGGACATCTAAATAACACAATAAAATACAGACATATGAGAAAAATATAAGATTTAAACTAGTATGAAATATGTGCAAATTAGAGGTATACTGTATGACAGCCTAGAATTATAAAAAAATATATATATATATAAAAGTAGTAATAAAAGGTGCCAGTATAATGGGGTAAACAATGTAAACATTCATGTACCAGGCATGAGGCACATGTTCAATGTGGAGAAGAAGGTGAAGAAAGAAACCTAGAAGAAATAGGAGGAGAAGAAAGAGAAAAAGAAAAGGTAGAATTTAAAGAAAAAGGAGAAATAAGAAGGATAATACAATAGAATAGATTTTATTGCCATTACATCAGTTTTCCAACAAAATTGCAGGTGGACATCTAAATAACACAATAAAATACAGACATATTAGAAAAATCTAAGATTTAAACTAGTATGAAATATATGCAAATTAGAGGTATACTGTATGAAAGTGTAGAATTATAAAAAAAAATATATAAAAGTATTAATAAAAAGTGCAAGTGTAACAGGGTAAACATTCATGTACCAGGCATGAGGCACATGTTCAGTGTGGAGGAGAGGAAGAAGAAGAAGAAAGAAAACTAGAAAAAGTAGGAGGAGAAGAAGGAATAGAAGAAGTCTTTTATCGTGCACAGTGACGTTGGTCAATCCATCAGAAGCTCAAACCTCATTTCAGCCTCTTAATCACACTCTTGCAGTTGAAATCACAGCTGTATAACCTCTGAGTGCCAATAATTAAAGTGTAAACGGAGTCTGGTTCTAACGCATTCAACCACCTCGCGCAGCCTCGTCTATCTGAGCAGAATACAACCTTTTCCAACGATAATAGCCTCCGTATCCCTGCAGATATAATTGAATTAGCCTGCTTGTCTGTCCCCGTATAGAGCGAGTCCCAGGCCCCAGAGCCATGGGTCAGCGGTTGGTGGAAATGCTTCACTGAGGGACCAGAGAGGGACCCACACTGTTTAACTGTGCGATGTTAATAACGGCAGATAATGTTCTAGTTCTGCAAATGTGGGATGACATCAACTGGAGTGAGTGTTAGGAGCACATGAGTTACGAAGACGAGCCATCCCCCCCTCCACCCACTCACCCACCCGCCCGTCCGTCCTATTATTGGGCCTCCCACCCTTTCCTCTCTGGGCAGTCGTGAAGGCTGCAGTGGTGGCCAAGTTTAGGGAGCGAGACTGGGCAGCGAGAGGGATCTAACGGGTGGTCGTCTCCAAGTTCACTCTATAAAACATCTTTGTGAATGAGGTTAAGAAATGTCCTTGGCCTTGAGCTGAAAAGGTTTCTGGTGAATCTATTTTTTTCTTGCTTCTTCCTCAATTCAATCTGGATGTGCTGTATTTTAATCCTTTCTTGTTTTATGTTTTTTTTTTTTCACCATTACAATAAAATCCAGGTTCGTTTCCCTCGTGAACCAGACGCTCTAAGTTTAACCCTTTAACCCCTGGCGTGTCTGCGGGGAGTGTTCAGAATGTGTGGTTTATTTTAAATGGGTGATATTTAGCCTTTTTAAATGGAATTACTCCGGTCCGGAATTTTCCGGACTATAAGTGGCAGTTTTTTTTCATAGTTTGTCCGGGGGTGCGGCTTATACTCAGGAGCGACTTATGTGTGAAATTATTAACACATTA
>JAPSES010041008.1:450-12299 GCA_029822895.1 Maxillicosta whitleyi
CCCCCACACACACACACACACACACTTTCAGAAGATGAGGTGGATAAACAAAGTTACGAGTGAAAGAAAGCTGCAAATAGGCTAACAATCATGGCTGAAGCAGCAAGAACAGCAGAGAGGGTAAGGGTGTTGTCCAAAGAGACCAAGAAAAGAGGGGGAAAAAGGAGAAGGATGCCCCACCAATGGACACCTGGCAGTGTTAGTGTTGGACTAGTAAGTATAATTTTTTTGGCATTTAAGTTTACTATGTTTCAGATCATGTTATTGAAATATGAATATGGTGACCATGTAAACAGCATTGATATTACAGTAAAACTATGTTCCCACAATGAGCAGTCAGTTATAAGCTCTTATACACATCTGTTCATTTGTGGGTTTTTTTTTTTTGTTTCTGTTATTTTATTTATTTTTTTAATAAAACAATAATGTTTGCATAAAATGCTGTAAGGCTATTTTACCTGGCCTGAAGACATGGTTGAATGCACATTAATTGTCTTGCTTCAGGAAGTTTTTCGACATCAATGGCTTGTCAACAAATGTGCGACTATTACCAAGATATAGATTTTACAACAATTGTTACAGACAGTACCAATTCTTGATTTCAAAAGACTGACAAGAGTTCCATGGTGTTGCTTTAAAGATCTAACAAACTGCAGCCACAAACAATAAAGACCTGATTCAGACCAAGACATTTAGAAAGCAATAATGTGATAAAAAAAAAAAAAAAAAAAAACTTGAAATGCAGGGATTTAATCAATGTAAAGGGGAATTGTATTTCCATCTAGGTAGTCCATATCATTCATTACTAGAAGGCAACATGCTCACCTTTGCGATTTTGTTGACTTTCACAGATGTTGGTGTAGGTGGGGGTGGAGTCTCTGGACTAGGAGCGATCTCCTCTTCTGGGGCTACATCTGGGTTAAGTGCAAATATGCTCTCCAAATCAATCTGTCAGAAAAACAACAACAACACACACAAGTTGGATGCAACTTTGGGACTTTCAGAAACCTGAAATAACATCACGCACCTTTCATCGTTTTTTTTTTTTTTTTACAGGTTATACTAATACTTAAATTGCTATTATACAAACTATGATTAAATAAAGAACAGTAAGACTGTATTGGTGAGTACAGATGGTGGGGGACAGTCAGCAGGAGTTAGAGGTTGAGTAAGCTCATGAACATCAGGTTACTGTGAGTGATGTCTGCTTAGGGCTGTCGTACATACAGGCTGCTTGTGTAATCCTCACAGTTCTTGAATGCTTTATGATGCATTATTCAATGCAGCAGAAAATAAAAGCACATGCTGCTGGTACTGCCTTGAGTGGTAATAAATGGCGGGTTACCTCTTTCCCTTTTGTGTCTCCATTTTCTATCCATTCCACTGTGACGCTTTCATTGTCCTCATTCAGAGAGGTCACCATCGCCTGGTGTATACGTCCTGTCAGAAAAGAAAAGAAAAGACTCAAAGAAAGCTGAAACACAACACATCAAACTGGTAGATGCACACAAAAATAAAAAGCACAAATGCAGAAAGGCTCAACATTTATTTTCAATCTTTCTTTCTCTCACATAAGCATATCACAGCACATAAAGTGGATTCCACTAATCCCTCTACGTCTCCGTAAGGTAATGCATTTAAGTGGGTAAGTTATAAAAAGCCCAATTACCACCTGCAAGCCTGATCAGATTCAACACTAGTCTTGTTAAATTTCCACTTTGTTTTTAATTTACAGATGTGGCTGAGATGTTTCAACAGGACACACTGATTTGCTGCTTTCCATCTGCAGTGTCATCTGTTACTGTCATGTTTTACACATGTAAAGATATTGGTTTTACATGTATATGATGTAAAGAGGTGCTTTAAACAACAGATAATACATAGAATTAATGTATGTAATCATTTTCATATAAAACAGGGTTCTCTATTACATCCTCCAGCAAAATGTGCTTGAATCTGGTTCTTCACATAATATGCATCAGGACTAGGGGTGTAAGAAAATATGAGTTCTGCAATATATCGCAAAATTTCATTTCACGATACTGTATCAATATTAAAAAAGTAGTGTATCTGTATTTTTAGGTATTTATTCAAGTGTAGATATGGCGGCGATTCATTTTTGTTTTTCTTTGTTTAAATTGTATTTATTATTATTTAACCCAGTTTTATTAATTGGTTATTTGAAGCATTCTAAAAATACTTTTTATTGTCTGAGAGACAGATGTTAGTTCATTTGTTGGGATTGCACAAAAATTATGTTAGTTATGAACGAATAGAATATAAACATTTGAGCAGGATCTTAAACTCTAGTGACTATAAAACAACAACCACAAAATGGCATTATTACTGATATCATGATCATGATATATTGTACCATGATCCTAGTATTGTGATTTGTATCATATTGCCAGATTCTTGCCAATACCTACCCCTAATCAGGACTGAGATGCTACACAGCACAGATGAATGATCCCATACAAAATTAAATCAAATCTGAGTTCATATTAATACTAATAACCACAGCATTTTAGTTTAGAGATCAACACCTAAAGGTCATCATGTCTTATATTTTTCATAAGACAGAGAGGTAATAGACTTAGGTTTATCTAGGCAAGTTCTGGACACACATTACAGAATATCACTGATAATACAGAAACAAGCACATCTGCTGCTGGTAACCTGGAAGGGTTTTCTCCTGCTCACAGTCTGCAGTTTAATAACACCAGCTGGAAAAAGCCTACTCAGCCATCCATCTCTGTGTATGTGACGACGGTACATTGTAAATTCCCAGCTTGGTCTAGAGAAACAACGAGTTCCTGTATCCATTATTCAGAAACACACAGGGACCTGACAAGCAAAGATGCTTTTAGTGTTCTCAACTGCTGAACATTTCACAGATCTACCTTACAATGGTTTTGTGATGGCAACTTACACGCCCCTTTTATACAGCACTTCTGTTAGCTGAATATTTTGTCTTTATTCCGGAATGCTGTCTGTATAAAAATGAAATGGTGGGATCATTTGGTCCCACTTTTATCATGATTTTGTAACACCTCTGGAGGTAGTAAAAGGGCTGTAATAAAGGTGGAATCATGGGTTCGGGCTAAGGCTAACCCTAACGGCTGGAATAAAAACCAGCTGGTATTCCCGAAGCGAAGGTTATACGTCACACTATACCAGTGCATCACCGCCTCTTTAATTCTGGAATGCAGGTCTGCTGTGTAAAAGTTTAGCCTGTCTCATCTCTGTTACACTTTTGGCTTGGATGTGTAATTAACAAAAAAGGTGGGTTCACCATTTTGCCTTTTTCTGGGATCTGTGTATGAAAGTGGCAAAAGACACAAGACTAATCTGAGGTCTGAGATACAGAAAGCCAGTTTAAATGAAAAACGTCTTTGTCTTCCTGCAAAAAAAGTGAATTAGGGACAAAGATTTAACAAATCAGGAAATACTATTGGTATCAGCAGGAGCTATCAGTCAAACCAAAACAACAGTAAAAAAAAAATTAAATAATCAATTGTTTCATCATCACAGCAAAAATCCTCTTTACAGTCAGCTGATCTGCTACTATAAGTTTTTACAACTCTCTTAACTACCGGTAGAGTGGTTTGTGTAATAATGTAAAAGTTTTGCATTATAATTCAGTGACAACTCACACCATGGAGAAGCATTGCTTCGGAACATTGCTCAGGGCATTTATTGAGATGTATTTCCTTTTTTTTTGTCAACTCCTCTGTCCTTCAGTATCAACTACAAATGTGGACCTTGAGGATGTCAGTAGGCCTTGGCAACAATAAAGGCAACTGGAACATAAATATGTGGTGCTTGATGCCTCAATTCCACTTGCAAAGAGTGCTATAACACTGAGCTGTAAGAAGGCCTGGGGTACTCAGGAGATTACTGCAGGGACATGACAACCAAGGACTAGAAAAGGAAACCTTCTGATCATAATACTTTCCTGTCAACATTTTTTTTTTTTTTTTTTTACAAATAATAGAATAAAATAGATGAATATGCAACATGCAAAATTCACACCATGAACCTGGCATGAAACCACAACTCCCTGTGGGGTCAGCTACCATCTCAAACCACTTTACACCAAGTTAGTATTAATTACATCTTAGTATTTTGCAGGATGTTTGTTGTGTCAACCAGCATGTGGGAGCTTACTGCAGCTTTCCTATTAACGCTAAACCGTGCTTGACATTATGATCTAATAATGTTATATTGACAACCAGGACAAGAAGCCAAGGCAAAAAGAGGTTTCCTCTAAACTAGGTTTTACTGTAATAATTGCATTCACACCCAGAAAAGGAATAAACCTATACTGAGACATGGTTTAACTGAAGATTAAACTACTAACTAATCATTTCAACATGAATAATAGATCTTCAGCTGCAGTAAAATAAATACCACGGGCTGGGTATCAAACTTAAATACTTTTTTGGCACTAATGCACTGCATATCATATCGTATATTGAGAAACAGCCTGTTACGAACCAAATTTTCATACTTAAGGAGTAAATCTGCTTGTACTAAGACCCAGCAATGCTAGTTAGTGGCCTGTCTAAAGATGTAGTGTTACATGAACACGTCGTTAATTACCTTGACACCACAGTCTAATGTGTCGTGCCAGAGTTTCATAATTAACTGAGTGGATGGGTTTGGACAGCAACGTTATTCACAATGCGAAGTAATGAATCTATATGTACCATATTGCCTGGCAAATGTGCACACAGATGCAAACAGGGAAACCAATTGCTTTTATTTTCTGTTATTATAACACATACTTTGATTGGAGTTAAAATAAGTCAAACTACATTGGGGAAAATACATTTAGAACCTTCATGTTGTGACACTGCTTTGTATGCATAAAAATACCAAAATGCTGAAAGATACAACTCATTCATTAATTTAGTTTTTTGCTCAAAATGAATTATGTAAAGCAAGTCTACAAAACAACAACAAAGAATTGTATTAAAGTTAAACAGATCAAGTCACAATATATGAAGCTTCATACTGGCCTAAATAGGAACATACAAGTTCCGAGCAGAGTTCTGTATATTAATGCACATTGACCTTTATCTTCCTCTATGAAAAGGCTGAAATGCTAAGTAACACATTGGCTTGTGGCAGCTGATCAACTGATTGTAACCGAATGCACTGAGTCCACAGTGTCCCACTTTTACACTAAAACCTGGCTGAATTAGTGAGCCGACACCTCCCAATAACTGAGAGGGGCTTAAAGGGGGTGCTTCAAGCTCTGCTAAGCCCAGGGAACAAGCAAAGTCTTCAAAGCATCACTTTCACTACAAAACAAAAAATACCCATTGCTTAACTTTGAGAACTCATCACAAAATACTGGCAGCACAACAGAATATCCATATTGAAGAAAAAAATTGACGTTCATTATTCTAACAACATAATGTATTGCAATCATAGCAATTAAGAACTAGAAAAGCACACAGAGAGCACAAACCTCCGCCAAGTAGCACAGTTCAGGCCACACATTTAAAGCCACTATATGAGAAAACAGGAGTTCCACTGCCATCTAGTGGACATTTGTTAGTCAAAGTCAATGATAATAATAATTGAGAATCCTTTAAAAAAATTCCTGGATCCAGACTGTGATCTGGATCACCTCCAAAATTTAATCATCTGTTCGTTGTCTCAGAGTGAACATTTCCTGAAAATTAATTAAAATCTGTTCATAACTTTTTGAGTTATCTTCCTAACTAGCCTAACAAACAAACCCTGGCAAAAACATTCAATTCTTGGTAAAGATCATCTATTGGTTAGTGTTAAAATGTGGTTTAAGACATCTCTGACTGTAAGGGGAAGAAAACGCATAGGAGGACAGAGTTAGTGTCCTGGCAGGAATGAGGGAGCTGCAGCAACAGATGGGGTGGTGGCTAAGAGCATGATTCTGGCTTGAATCTGAACCAGCCTTTCCACCAAACCCCTAGAGAGAGGGCAATCCCTGCTCCTGGTGAAACACCACGTAGGAGGTAAATGGACAGAACCACTTCCCCTTTCAGGCCTGAAACTATTGACTGTCACAGCAGCCCTCTCCTGGAGACAGTAACATTAAATGATCCATGAATGGCAGAGTTCAGGACACCATCATCATTATTGTCTACAGTCTGTTTCAAAATACACCCTTGCCAAACTGGCCTTAACCTCTTTAATCAATTCCTGTGTACAAAAGCGTATTTATTTATCCATGACATTATCATCACTGGGTGTAGCCTAATCCTGGAAGGGCCAACAGGAATGACACAAACGCTTCAGCCGGTCCCTGAAGCAGTGCTGTACAACTACACAAGGCAGGCAGAATAAAGCTGACATTCACAGTTACAAAACAAGCCGCCCTTAGCCTTCTCCCTTGTGTTAACCCTTAAAAACTGAAGCTCCAATGAGTGTATTGTATCTCAGTTTGTTCCCGCTGGCAGTGAACAATAAGCAATACTTCTGCAATGGGCACACAAGTTGACATAAATGGACGCCTCATACATTAGCTATTGCTTGTTTGTGTCGGTTTTTCATTAAAGGAATCACACTACATATCATATCTTTGTGAAGGGTATGTTCTTTTATACAGAGGAAGGCCTTATTCGAGAAAGTGTCTATTAGCGGTTAAGCTATCCAACAAACACCAAACCTGTTTTAGGACCTCTGGACTTCCCAAAGCAATAAACATTTAATTTGTTGGCTAAGTAAGCATTAATAATCAAAATCAGTCATTTAAATGAGTCATAAATTACAGTGAACGCACAAACAGCTGTTGGACTGGATGCATCCTGGTATGCTAGTACCCCAGCGTTTTTGCTGTAATAAAGCCGGTAACATTAGCATTAGCTCTTCAGCTAATCTCCGGCTAATGTTGCTCTCTATTAAACTAAACCGCTAACGTTAGCTTGGTTGGCTAGCTAGTGTTACATTCTAATTTAGGCATGGCATAAACTATTAAAGTTCTTTAAATACACAATAAAAACCTATGCCAATATTATACAGCAAGCAACATTATTTCAGTCATCAGACTCTTAAATAAAGCCAGCAAACAAAGGTAAGGGCACATTGAAAGGCTTTGGCCGTTGAAAGGCACTCCGCCCTGACAGCTAACGTTACCGTTTTCCTGCAGCTAACGTGAAAGTTACGCTCTGCAGACTGAACAACGGTTGCTGTATTCAACAGCACCGCAGCAACAAAGATCCCTCACAACTTAACGCTACACAGTACAACGAGAAACGAAAAGACAGGGTGAAACTTACCATCGCTGCGCTTTATCTCCACATAAGTACCGACGACAATCTTCCCAAAACCTGACGCCATTCTACATTACTTAAAACATTTACTGAAATAGAGCTAAAGACTTATTGTGACCCGGGTGAATGCAGCTTGCAGTGTTTGGCAGTCTTTGGTCGGAGAGGAAGATGCAGGCAGCAGAATGAGCTAGCATTACGTAGCTATTGAGGATAGCTGCACTATTTCCGGTCCGCCACTTTCAAAATAAATCCCGGCATTTTCTCCCACGTGCAGCTTTAACTCATGCTTTAATCAAGAAGAGTTGATTGACGAGATATATATGGTAATAATTTAGACTAGGGGTGTCAAACTCATTCTTGTTAAGTAAACATTAGTATAATGCACTTTTACTTGTCCCCACTGTTATTGTTTTACCAGTCTGGCTCACTTCAAGTCATATTGGGCTGAATGTGACCCCTGAACTAAAATGAGTTTGACACCCCTGATATAAACGATAGTTATCAAATTATAAATAGTGTATGTGCAGTAGACCCCCTTCCATCCATTACAAGAGATATGGGAGTCTACAGGAAAGTCAGAGTGGATGTTACTTTGACTGTCTCTGGATTAACAGCATATGCAGATCAGATCCTGCATGAAGGGAGAGGTCCATCTGATGGAGCTGTCCCTTCAGTAGTGGTGGTTTTCCAACAGAACCATAGATCCAGAGGTAAGAACAAACCCACTGTCTGTCTCCTCAAGATCCACATTTACAAAAACACATAATGAAATCACTCCTACATCCAAACAGTATCAAACAATTCTGTCCTGATGTTTGTAGATGTGGGTGTGGACGACATTGAGGGAGACATCAGTGATGGATCTGCGAGGGAGAGCAGGACAAGCAGCCTGACCTCATCCATGTGCATCCCCCTATTTCCCCCTTCTCCAATCTCTCTTAACCCCACCTGGTCAAGCACACAACCATCCTCCAGGAGCCGGGGTCTGCTCGAGGTTTGTGCCTGTTAAAAGGAAGTTTTCCTCACCACTGTCACCAAGTGTTTGCTCCTGGAGGATTCTGTTGGGTGTCTGTAAATTGGCTCAAGAGTCTGGTTTAGACCTGCTCTAAATATTAAGTGTCATGAGAATGTCAGTTCTTATTTATTGTAATACATAAGGATCTAAATTATATATTTTGTGGATTAGTTTTGCTTTAAAGTACTTTTATGATTGGTCAATTTCTTCTTTAGATTCCTTTCTACTCCATACATCACACAGATCTGGGGGAAAAAAACAAAACTGGAAGCTGGTCCTCATACTTTTCATATCCAATTTTCTCTTCTGCTCATTTTTATGCATCTGTACAACAGTAGAACAAGCACATTCAATGAAATCTAGAGAGTAATGACTGTTTAATAAAACTTTCTGTGTTTTTACAGTCTGTATTCTTTGTCACTGTTAATTTTACTGCAGACAAACATCCATTAATGTCTACTCCCATCCCTCAAGGCTCCAGATTGTTCTCTTTCCAGAAGCTACCAGGTTTCTCTATGTGATCCTACAGCTGTCAACCCCCCCGTCAACCCCCACCCACCCGCCGCTTTGGCATCAGGCATTTGCCAGTGAGTTCTCAGCTGTCTATGCCCTAAATAGACCTTATCAGGAGTAAACCATCTTCTGAGGGGGTCTACTCTACAGTTTCCTTTGAACAAATAATGCAATTTTATTTCTGAAATTGTTAATTATTCATACAAACTGGAAAAATATCTCGTGAAACACAAGTAATTATAGTATGTAATGACCTTTATCATGGAGTTCTTCTGTGTCAGTGGGGTTTTAATGTTTTTTGTGTGAGCCCCTATCTGTGATGGGTGGTCCTCCTTGGTCCTGTCCCATCTCATTGAGATTTACTATAAATATAAACTGAGGGGTTGGTGGGGGAAGGTTACTCAAGACAGAAAACTTTGAAACAGCATCCAGTGACGGAGGGTCCAGAGTTCCTTCGAGGTTCTGACAGAAGAGGTGAAAGTAGAAAAGTATTGGACAAGACACTCTACACACAAACCTAAAGGTACAGTAAAGCTTCCACAACATCCACTTTTTCCTCTTATTTTTTTTATTGGTGGCTTGAGGTATGCAGAGGGTACTTAAGCGCACAGGTGGGGCGAGATTGTGCCTATCAGCAGAGCAGAAGGACAGAGTGTCTGTCTATTGGGAAAGAGGCATTTGTTGCAAGGGTCTGACTTGGGTACGAGACCATGCCCAAATAAGGCCTGAGGAGAGGCCATTTAAAGTTAGCGATAGCATGTGCATGGCCATTTGTTAAAGAAAACCCAGGCCAGCAGGACACGAATTGGTGAAAACGGTATGAATTTCAGTCTGTAGTAGTTTAACATAATATTATAATGTTGATGAAATAACTGCCATTCTTTAGGTTGAACTGAAAATAATCTACTACACTGTTAAGTTGCATGTTTTTAATCTTATACATGTTTTAAAAGTCAGATACACTGAAGACTGAATGAAATGTGTGGTATTTTGTACAACTTTGATGGCTTATATTGTTAATGTTACAACATATTCCATTTACTTTAATTGATTGCAGACATTAACTTGTTAAACTCTTTTTACCTACTGAGGTGTTACTGATCATAGAAGTGTTATTCATCATGTTCAAGAAAAACACTAAATTTGCATGTTGTATTCATTATCATATTTGACAACTGCTTGTTCTGCCAGATGGGAGACCCAGTCCAGTTAAAAGATGAGGGAAACAAATATTTCCAAGCGGGAGATATTGACAAGGCTATTGATTGCTACAGTAAAGCCATCAAGGTTTGCAAGGACAAGAAAGTGCTGGCAGTCATTCACAGGAACAGATCTGCATGCTACTTAAAAAAGGTAAGGTTCCCAGTTCAATCAAATCCTACAAGGACCAGATCATGTATGTACAAGTTTTAGACATATATGTTATTTTTTATGTTTATTTTTTTATATAATGTTTTTTCTCATAGGAAAACTATAGCAATGCGGCATCTGATGCAACTAAAGGTAAATACAAAAATATAAAAATCAAACAAAAAAAAAATCTGCATTTTCACTGATTGGTTACAAGCTCATAGAGTTTCTTCCCCTTTTTCAGCAATTGATGTCGATGCAGCAGACATTAAAGCATTATACCGGCGTTGTCAGGCTCTAGAGAAACTTGGAAAACTGGACATGGCTTTCAAAGATGTGCAGAGATGTGCAACACTTGAACCAAAGAACAAAACTTTCCTGGATACTTTACGTCGACTGGGAGCAGAAATCCAAACCAAGGTGAGTATTAAACAGCAATTCATATCATTTACAGGAGCTCATACCTGAGAACACAAAGCATTACCTACTGTCAGCCAAATTAATCAGAACTGCTACTTGTATATGTGTTTTTTGGTAGAAAAATATAAAATAAACACAGCTACGAATAAATGTTAATAATTTATATCATGCATAAGATATTTAACATGCTACCACTAATATTTACTTATAATTGAATTTTTCCATTACAGCTCAAAACAACATTCTCTACAGATTCACGAGTGCAGAACATGTTTGAAATTCTCCTTGACGATGAAATGGACAAAGAAAAGAAGGAAAAAGTGGGTATTTTCTGTGGTGGGAGACAAAAATAGAATGAATGATCATATTCAGTGTTATTATTATTACTACTGCCTGTTGATGTTTTGCATGTATAACTTCCTTTTGTCTCTTCACTATAGGCTGCAAATAATTTAGTTGTCCTGTCCAGAGAGGAAGCTGGAGCAGAAAGAATCTTTGAGAATAACGGCGTGCCTCTGCTGCTCAACATGATCGAGAAAGGCAAACCTGAGATGATCCTTGCCGCCATCCGTACTTTATCTGGAATGTGCACAGGACACAAAGCTCGGGTAAGAATAAGGATAGAAAACAAAGAAAGAAACACATCTACTCTATTTTTTTTTCACATTACAATGTTTTTTGTTTTTTTTTTAACCTGTTGTATATTTCTATTAACTTGTTTGAAACAGGCAATGGCAATTGTTCACATGGTGGGTGTTGATAAGTTGTGCAGCATCATGGCTGTTGACAATGAAGAGATTGCACTGGCTACTTGCAACATCTTCCAATGCATCTACGACTCCTTTACTGGTGGGGATAAAAGGGAATTCGGGAAAGAAGAAGCTGTGGTTCTGGGTGAGATAAAATCATCATCTTTAACAGAAGATTTTATTATGGATAATTATAGATTATTATGGATTCTGATTTTACTGTTGGTATTACAGTTGTGCACAAAATTATTCAACCCCCAATGCTGTAAAGGGTTTTAGGGAGTTCAGTGTATGTTTGTAATTGTGTTCATAATGAAATCTTACAAGGACCAAATGCAACTAAAATTACATCAATTGTTTTAAATTATTATGAAAATGGCTTTTTTGTGATTTCTTCATTGACACAATTATTCAACCCCTTTAAGACTACCACTCTTGAGAGGCTCTTGACAGCAGAGCTTCATTCAAGTGTTTTCAATTAGGTATTGGGTATTGCTTCACACTTGGAAGCTGTAATAACTAGAAAAGGATGTTGTA
>JAPSES010041019.1:0-12298 GCA_029822895.1 Maxillicosta whitleyi
TCGACATGTTGACTTTAATCTCGTCATATCAAAAAATATCTTCTCCTTCATGAATGGCCCTAATGCTCCGTCGTACTAGGGGCCAAATACAGCCCAATATGATCTCAAATAAACCAAACCAATAAAATTATAACATAATATCTTATAAATAATGACAACTCCCATTTTTTCTTGGGAAGTTTTATGGTGAAAAAAGTAAAATTATATTATGAAAATGTTTACATCTACAAATTATCCTTTAAACATGTGAATACAACCATGAACACCCTGAAATTTGCTAAGAAAAATAACTTTTATTTTAAGAAGATTATGTCCCACTTAATCATTTCTACATTTACATTACAGTTTATAGTTCACAGAGGATCTGCGAATGCACAAAAAAATTTAGTAATAAGCAGAATATTGTTTAAAAAATGCATTTAATTCTCTTAAGACCTTTCATGTTGTTCATATTTGTTCAGGTTAGTAATTTTTTTGGTGAAAGGATAGTTCATAAATGTAAATATTTTCATGTAATTTTATATTTTTACACTAAGACAAAATCATCATTTATAGGTTTTAATTAAATTTACCGGTCAAATTCACTAGAGATGAAATTAGGTTGTATGTAGCCCCTGAATGACTTTAACATCCTTGATTATCAATGTTTTCAGTCTAATTTTTTCATTTCACAAACTCATCCCATGTTCATCCCTGTGGTTTTCCATGAGATTTCTCCTTTCCCACTGAGTTTTCCTTGCTGAGAAGGAGGGTCTAAGGATGGAGGACGCCCAGGACATTAATTAATTTAATTCATCTGCAGTATATTTGACCCCTGTTTTTATTTAACTGGTGTTTAACCCTGTAAAGCCCTGTGAGGCAAATTTGTTGTGATATAGGGCTCTACAAATAAAAATTGAATTGAAATTGAATCCCATGGACCTGATTGGACCCTTTGGCAGGCAGCTTTTGTTTGATATTCATATATTTGACCCCCCTCTTTTAAAATGAAAATATAAAATTACATTATGAAAATGTTTACATGTATAATCTATTCTATAAAAATGCAAATAACATGAACAACTGTGAACATCCTAAAGTTTCTTAAGAAATATAACTGTAATTTTAACAGTATTATGTCTCAATTTATCATTTACACATGTGCGTTGCAACTTGCAGATCACAGTGGATTAAAACAGACATAATATTGTTAAAATTGCACATGTTTCACTTCAGACATTTCAGTTTTTTTTTCAAGTTCTTCATTTTTTTGTGAAATGATAATTTATAAGTATAAACATTTTTATGTAATTTAGCTTTTTTACACTAATACAAAGAAAAATATTTTGAGTTGTTATTACTTACAGGTTATTATGATAGTATTTTACTGGTCTGACCCACTTTTGATTGAATATGTGTATGTGTAGTATATAGTCTCTGAACTAAAATGGTTTTGACACCACTGATTTCAGGCTCCAATTTGGGCTGGACTGGACCCTTTGGTGGCCTGGTTTTGCTCTGCCTGCCATATGTTTAACACCCCTGCTACACTGATATCATATATGAAAAATACAAATGTTTCTGTGTGCAGGACATAGCTATGTGGAATAGTGATTTGTCATACATGTAATGCAGTAAACACACATATACTGGAACGTGTAAAGTATGGAGTTGTATGCAGCAAAACATACTGTGTCATTTTTCACTATTTTCATCATTTTTATAAACCAATTTGTCAATTAAAAGTTCAATATGGGCGATTTGCTGACACGCTTGTGTGCTTTTGTGAAGTCTTTCCTGTTTAGTGCTGTGAGCCGTACCACAGAAACTCATAACAATCACACACATGGAGACCAGTGTTCAGTTTTGTCAGATTTAGTTGTGTCTTTGAATTACAAATGGATAGTAAAATATTTAGTTGTGTGTTGATGGTTTTTAGCAGTGGTTGCCAACTTTTTGGGCTTGTGACCCCACTTTAACATCACAAATTTCTGGACATTCAAAACATTGACATTGTTTTTTTTTTTTTGCTAAAATTTATTTTTGATCATGTAATAGTTAGCTATACTATATTGCAAATAAACGTTAATTGTAGATGACATTTAGGCTACATAATGTATATAATGCACCTTTGTCTTTGTCTACTTCTCAGTTTCTATTGGAGACGTCTTAGCGGGACCGGGTGGGCCAAGAAATCTTTCCATTCTCTGTTTAGTCCAGTTTTCTGACTCCAACAGGTTGAAGCATAGTAAAGAATGTGGTCACATGATCGGGTCAATCAAGATATGAACTCTCAGATATTACAATTCTGCATTTTATTTTAACTTTATTTTTATTAGGCGTGTGTACTGTTTGAATTATAATGAAATATATTGTGAATGATTAATTTTTTTCAATAATTTTTTAAAATTTTAATTACTAGAAATTTCAACAACCCTGAGGTTGACAAATACTGGTTTAGATAATGTGCCAAGAATCACTGTTGATGTTTAAGCTTTCAGAAAAAAATAGAACTTAACTATGCTAATGAATTAAAACAGGTATGACACAATAGTCTATTGTAGATAAAGTTGTAATAATTTTGTATTCTGAGACATTCCTCTTTTTATTCCTATTTATGTGCTTCTGACAAAGTGCAGTGGTTACATACTGAGTCCCAGTTACACATTTTCTATCAGGAATAATTCACATTGTAACAATAATTTCATGAGAGGGGGTAAAATTATTTTATAACAACTTCATGGGCAACTGTATATAAACCAGTTTTCTTTGTTTGAGTTAAAAATGTGCGATTTTACACCCGAGCAGCTCTTTGAATCATTACAGGTTTGAAACTCAATCACACTCAATTTAATTATACTGAGACATGACACAGAAACAGTCAAAAGTAATTAACACTGCTTTAAATTGAACATGGTGCATATTCCCAAAAACAAGCAGATGACAGGTAGGTGATAAAATTGTGTTTCGCGCCCTCTTGTGGTCAAAGATGCTCGGTACAGGAAGCTGGTCTGTGATTACTGGAAAAATCCAAATCTTCACAAGTGCATTTCTCTCATTTCCAGTCAAAATACCTCATCACACTTAAAATAAGACATAATCATCACTCAGTGGTTCTACAGTGAATATGGAAATATTTTATCACCCACAACACTGATTCACCAGTAAAACCAATGCATTCTGGCAAAGTAAATGAAAATGTTTGGTTTTATGTCAATTAATGATATTTTGCTGAAAAACTAGTGTTTTCTTCAGTTTTATCTATTATGATGCAATAAGTGTTGAATTTACACTGAGGTGTTATGAACGTTTACATAATCAGTGAATTAAATAAAGAAAAATGCCTGATTTTCACAGAAAAATGCGAAAGATAAAATAATGAATGATGGTAAATAACTTAGGAAAGGTGACATGTAAAGAAAAATTATTTTTGAAAGTCAGTAAAAAATTGTTTTAGGTTTTTAGGGGTTAACTCAAGTCATTATAACTCAGACACAATTAACACAATTCTTTATGTGGAAACACTGAGTCAGAATTGTTCACACGGGTTCAAAACCTTACTATAGAGAAGTAGAAGGGCCACAGATCTGCAAAAACCTGATAGTAGATATATAATAGAGAAATAGATCCTAATGACATGCATGTAACTGTAGTTAAAAGCGTTCTACCCAGATGATGTCAATGACAGAAGCTGGACTAATAAGACAGCGGCAAAAAACAGCCACATGTAATTTTTGATGTTGTTTTTGTTTACAACTATTGTTATACTGCAGGTGTCTTTGTTAGTGAGGCACAAGTATACTGTATATATATATATATACACATATATATATATATATATATATATATATGTACTGCAGAAAGTAGTGTGTTGCTAACAACACACTAACAATAGAAGACAAACAGACTACCAGAACACTTAAAAATGGAGGTCTGTCCTACAGAGAAACTGCCAAGAAAGGCAAAGTGTCAGTGAG
This sequence comes from Maxillicosta whitleyi, assembly GCA_029822895.1. NCBI lineage: Eukaryota > Metazoa > Chordata > Actinopteri > Perciformes > Neosebastidae > Maxillicosta > Maxillicosta whitleyi. The sequence goes on from JAPSES010041019.1 coordinate 3,957, forward strand.
TCCAGTTTCCTTCATCAGAAACCGCGGGAAATACTGACAGGAAGAGGCGTGGCAGACCCAAAGCCACAACACAATCAGAAGACGAGTTTGCAAGAGTTAACAGATTGTGTGATAGAAGACTCACAGAACAGCTTCAAACACAGCTTAATAGTGGTCATAGTAAACAAGTCTGTTTCAACTGTGAGGAGAAGACTTCCAGTTGCAGGTTTGATGGGTCGAGTTGCAGCAAGAAAGTCATTGCTGAGAATTCAGAATAAGAAAAAGAGGCTTGTCTGGGCCGTGAAACAGCACCAGTGGATGACTGAAGACTGCAAGAAGGTGTTATGGACTCATGAATCCACATTTGAAATCTTCACTTCGTCCTGCAGGATGTTTGCACGCCGTTGAATAGGTGAAAGGACGGTTCCTCAGTGTGTGATATCAACTGTCAAACATGGAGGAGGAAGTGTGATGGTCTGGGGCTGTTTAGTTGGGTCCAGGGTCAGTGACTTGTACAGAGTGAAAGGAACCCTGAACCATAACGGCTCCCACAGTATTCTGCAGCACCATGCAGTACCCTCTGGGATGGGCCTAGTTGGTCAGGGGTTCATCCTACAGTAAGATAATGACCCAAAAGTCCAACATCTACCAGAAATACCTTCAAAAACAAGATGATTAGTTTGAAAACATGGAGTGTCCAGCACGGTGTCCAGACTTAAACCACATGGAGCTGATTTGGATGGACTGGACAGAAGAGTGAAAGCAAAGACACCTACAAGTGTTACACATTTATGGGAACAGAGTTGGAAGAACTTAATGAAGAATATTTGATTTATATTGTAGAAAGAATGTCACCAGTGTGTTCAACTGTTATACCTGCCAAAGGTGGATACTTTGATGAGTAAAAAGTTGGTTTCTAAATTGATTCCATGATTTAATTTTTAACTTTAATTGTTTATTTGTTCTATGCTGTGTATTTCAGAGTACACTGAAACATTAAACTGCATAATTTTCAATGAAATTCTGGAAAAATTGGAGCGTTCTAAACCCTTTTGACCAGTAGTACATGCTATATTTGTGTGTATACTGTATTTACATATATACAAAAAATATATATATATACATATATAAAAAAAGAAAAAAACTCAATATAGCGTTTTTTTTTAAAAAGAAAAACACCAGATTTTTACTAAATAAATGCAAAATAAAAGAGGTAATATTATAATAAATGGCGATAAATCAATTAAGAAAGGGCAAATATAGAGAAAAATGTATTTTCAAATAAATAAAAGTCACATGGGGCCTTTATGGGTTAAAATTAATCATTAGCTACATTACATGTTATTGTGTGGCTTGTGCATTTATTTATTTATTTATTTTTTTTTTGATGGAAATAGTTAAAGATTTGATTTGTTTTACATGACGTGAAGACTTCTGACACAGAAACATGCAAATAACAGAGAGGACAGAGATGAACTTATCAGAGACAAACACATGTTCAGAGATGGTGAGAAGAACTTTGAATTGTTTCATGCATACCTAACCCCCACCCCAAATAACACTTACAGCACATGTGTGTCTCCTCCAGGCTCGCCCTGTCACCAGCGCTTTGATCACGGTGATGTTTTCATCCTGTTAGCATGAAGGGATGAGTGTCATTGTCATTTAACACACCAGCTCGGGAAAAAAAAAAAAAAACGCAGTGTATCCCAAATATACGAAAAGACACAGGAACCTTCTACTGTCGGTGCTGTTAGTTAGTGGCATCTTGGCAAAACATGTGTCCATCGTATCAACATCTGGCATGAAAATGATGTCAGACGAGTAGTTGGTAAAAACATCTCAAGTTTGCAGACAGTGTCATTTTTTTCCTCCTCTGTCAGCCTGATGAGTGATTGTTGGTGAGAATTCTTTTTTTTTTTTTTTTAAAGTCAATATGCCTGCTGTTACAGAGGGCAAGGTTGTCAGACGCAGAGTAACCAATCATTGCCACTCAGTAAAGAGGTAGTGAAAAATGGAACCAGGTGAAGTATGTCCAGAGGAGGTGCAGACAGGACTACATACTGCCTGTTTTCTATGAGGAGGCTTAGATCAGGGGGTCAAACATATGGCCCGCTGCCCGAAACTGGTCCGGAAAAGGTTCCAATCTGCTAAAGAGCAAAAGTTATACTAAAGACTTTAATGATAAGACTTTATTTATCATACTGTGTGGAAATTTCACAGTTCGCTGCAAAAATACATCCGGAAGATCTGGAAGAAATCCTGGATTCTGGATCACTTGGAAATTTTCGTTAACATTGGGGTCAATGGGGCCACAAATTTTGTTTCTCAGTATCTCGGTTAATTATTGATCAAACCTAATGACATTTTCAGGAAATGTTCGCTCTGAGACAAGGAATGATTAAAGATGATTAAATTTTGGAGGTGATCCTGAAGAAAACCACCATTACAGAAATGTGGATTTGTTCATTTCCTTGTTAGCAGCATGTAATTCTAATTTCTTTGGGTATGTTTCCAGTGTTAAGAATCTAATAAGATAGATTAAAAAAACAAATGTGGCAGTAATATTGCGGGGTGTCAGTCACAATATGTGAGGGAACTGTGCTGCTTGGTGGAAGTTTGCCCTCTGAGTGCTTTTCTAGTTACCAATGTTTTTCCTCTCTTTTTAAAGTGATTTGTTAAGATTTCATCACTTTTTTCACCACCATTCCTGGCATCATGAACAATATCAATGAAGAATTTAGCTTTAGCCTTTCACAGACTTTGTTCCTCAATTAAGTAAATTTTTGTCTCTGTGATAACACCAGATTTTTAACGTGTTTATGTTTGTCCTTCATTAGTTTCCGACATTTGTTATTTAACCAAGCTAATGAAAGAAGACTCAGCAGAGACTCTTCTTCTTAAAGAAGCTGAGGAAATTCAGATTATCCTTGAAACTTCTCAGCAACTTCTATAGGTGTACCCTGCAGAGCATCCTGACTCATTCCATCACAGTGTGGTATGGAAGCTGCACCATTCAGGACAGGAAGTGTCTCCAGCACAATATTAAAACGCCACAGTTCATCGGTGGAGCAGCCTTCCCACCACTACAGGACATCTACACTACTTGGGTCACAAAGAGAGCACATAACATTATCAAGTACCACAACCCCCACAGTACACAATGTTCACGCTCCTGTCATCCAGCAGACGCTACAAAGCGTGAAAGCACAGACAACCAGACGAAGGAACAGTTTTTACCCACAGACCATCAGACTACCCAACCACTGACTCACTGCAACTCATATCTGTACATATTCCTTTATATTTGCACAACAGTAATACTGTTTGCATGCAATGTCTACCACTGTGACAGTATTTTGTATCTTGTACAATCAATCCTTAGTCTTTGCACAGAGTACTTGCCTCACTTTAATTTACATATTTATTTTTTCCCTGCTTATTGCACAGTTTACGTCCTCTATTGTGTTTTAGTTTAGCTTAATTGTTTACATTAGTCGTGTGAATGGAACATGCAAAGTAACTATTTCATTGCTCAGTACTGCTGTACATGTGACAAAAAGAATTTTGAATCTTGAACACCCTTATGGCCCCCCACTCTTCTGGTGAATCTTATCATTATTTGAAAAATTAGTTGTTGGTATTTTCTATGTCATCACTTAGGATTGTTTCACTCCACTGATTATGTAATGAAATGATGTAGGTCTGTATGGATGTGTGAGGTTTTTCTGTGAGTTTTGTTGAAAAAAAATGTTGCATTGTGATCCCATGGCTCAGTTGTACAGGTTTTGCTAATTCTTTCAGGTCGCTTTATGAAAAGTAGAGTAGGCTCCAAGTAGGCTGTTCAGTTAAATGTTAAATTAAAATTTCTTTCATTACAGTTTACATTAAAATAAAGATATAAATATTGTTTCTTTATAAGTCACATTGATCAAGAAGAAGTTTTATGTTGTCATATAAGTCCAATTTGACAGGCGATTTATAATTGGTTTATATATTAATGTGAATTAGCACATTGACCCATGGGGATCCTCAGGCTGTAGATGTGGTAATTTTTATGCCGTTGCGTATTTGTGCATGCTGTGCCACATTTGTCCAGCAGTCACTGCCAAAGCATTCTGGGTATAGCAGTGTGATTGTAAGGCTACTGTATTCCAAAATCACTAATATCTCCTAAAACACGGGTCCTTGCTGTTTACAGTAGTCTACTCCTTGACCACAAAAATATAAATATGCCAAACTGCAGAAGTCAACTCTTTACAGATTTTGTGTGATGCCCAATACACTTGGTTTTACATAACATTCCAAGTGAAAGTGAGATATCTACACCAACACTATCAAGTTCAATTTCTTCAGGACAAAAAATGTGTCTACATTTTAACACATTTATTCATTTATTTTTTACATATAATAAAACACCCCCATCCTCCCTTGAATCCCGTGATTCCTGTAAACAATATAACCAGAAACATTTATGGGTTTTATGCACAGCCCCACTAATTCCTGAACTTAAAGCAGCTCCTTTCATTATTGGACACTGATTAATCCAGGTGTGCATGTTACTTCTTGTTGTGACCACTGTAGTCAGACACACCTGGATTAATCAGTGTCCAATAATAAAAGACAGCTGCTGTAAGTTCAGGAAGTAGCGGGCTTGTGCATGGAGCCCATTACAGACTCTGGAAAGGACAGTTTCGACAGGACTTTCAGAGTTAGAAGTGCAGAGCAGATACAGCTCCTCTCTTTTAGTTCTTATACTCTGAAGGTTAAATGTCACAATACACCTTTTGGTTTGGCTCATTTATCCCGGTTTTGGCCTGATTCGGAGTTTAGAGCATATTTCTTGATTGGTGTCTTTTCAAAACTGGATTTGTAGTTTTGTTGATTGTTGTTGGTTGTGGGGTGGATGGACGGTCATTCACCGATGGAAGTCCCCATGGGAAACTCACCTGACTGGTCTGGGGCCAGTCCGCGCGAGGCCGCCACACGTACACCAGAACCGGCTGATGCCTCCCGTTGCTCTGGTCCAGGCCGCGCGCAACCGTTCCCGCACCAAACCCAGAGCTGCCAACTCGCACGCTTTCGCCGTGTGACACACGATTTTTCCTGTCTTCACACGCACTCACATTCATTTCTTACGCTTAAAAAATTAATCCAATTTGGGCAGAGACATTTGGCCTAGATGGCGCTGAGAAGCACCAGTATTCGCTGCATCTCCTACCCCCATTCAGTCCCATAAACGCCGCACGGGTGGGCGGGCCCTTATCAACGGAGCGCGCACACTCGTCTGCCATGTTTGGGTTGGATCCGCCGCCCGGCAGACCAATGCCAGTGAATGGTCATAACTTTAATAAATTGCCTTTCTACAAAGTTAAAGACGTTGCCGTTTATCCACCTCTTTACGGACACATCCGGACGTATCCCGGGTTTAATTGTCAGGCCCTACAGAATCTCACTCCAAGGTTTTTTGAAAAGTTGGCAGCTCTGCCAAACCTACCAGGACAAACCGGAATCCCCTTCCTTCAGGTGAAACACATGGACACACATGTGCATTGGAGTTCGTGGGTGGCAGCGCATTAGCCCACGTTCGCACACGCACTGCCCCTCGGTGACCACGGACACCCAGCGCCCACCTGGAGGAAACCCTGCCGTGTCAGATGCATGCAACCCAGCTCGGAAGGGCGCTTCCACGGCCACAGGAGACAGATCACAACCAGGCAGAAGGTAAGCCCACGAGTACCAGGCCTGACACCCGCATGCGCGCGCCCAGTGCGCCTGAATGTTAGGAAGAACTTGGCTTGGTATCTGAGAGCTGTAGACCAGGGTGAGGTCTGTCACCACCCAGTAGTAATATTATGATGAGTTGGATGAACATCAGTGACAGTTGTATGGATGGATCTGCCACTGGCTCCTGGTGGGTCCATGTTTTAGAGACCTTGGTAACAGGAGGTGTTGGCTCCGGTTGGCTTTGTTTTATCAGGCAACATGTTACTACAGACATAATGGACAAACATAATCCAGACACAAACGGCATTATAAACCAGCGTTGTAGATGTTTACACTGATTGAAAGAAAGACAGTCATCCTCACCTGCCAAGCTGTATGTGGACACAGAAACCATCTTGCTTTCTAGCACCAATTGGGCTAAAATGAGTTTTAAACAGTGATTACCTGGTCAATAATAATATCTCAAGGCACTCAAATAGAAATAGTCCCCATGTATTGATATATTGGTTTTCCTGTAGATCTTTCCTGCCAAATCCACATCAGAAACCTAATTTCTACTGTCAAAATAAATCCTGCTTCTTACTCAGAGCTCATAGATACCTGGCAACAGCTACTTTTCTATCGATGTTAGATTATGGTGATGTTTTGTACACGAATGCCCCAGCCAAATGTTTACAGTCCTTAAACACTGTTTACCACTGTGCACTGTGCTTTTTTACTGGTTGCAATTGCCTCATTCATTATTTTGAACTACAGTATTTGCTAAAGCTGAGTGGCTATCTTTGAATTGGCAAAGGTTGACCCATGGGTTAACCATAACCTACAAAGCTCTTCTAGGCACCAACATACCTATTTCCTTTTCTCCAAAAATCCACCACTCAATATTCTTCATGGTCTTGTAATCTGTATTATTTGAATGTACCCAAAGTTAGAACTGAATAGGGGAAGTGAACTTTTAGTTTTGCTGCCACATCTGCCTGGAACACACTTCAAGTGGAGCTGAAAATGCCAGAAATCATGTAATTTCAAGCTTTTCGGTCCATTTTACAGACAAGAAAGACAGTGAGAGTCAATCAGATGATGCCTGTGCTTTTAAATTGTTGTGACCTCAACTACATTTTTGCACTTTATTGACTGCACTTTAAAAAACTGTCCAAGTTTTCTGATATTACAATATTATTACTGTTTGTTTTACTTTATTTTTACTACCTGTCTGTAAAGCCTGTTTTCTTGCATGGCATGTGCTGCTGACTTCTTGGCCAGGTTGCCCTTGTGAAAGAGATCTCAATCTCAGTGGGATTCTATCTGGTTAAATAAAGGTCAAGTAGGAAAGTTTATCTCAAATCAATATGGATGTTGTGCGCTTACCTGGAAATAGCATTCCTCTTGTTCTTGTCTTGAAGGGAGACATGTCAGAAGCCAACATTTGACAGTGACTGTTGTTCACCTTGTTTGCTCAGTTGACCCAAAAATGAACTGGCATCCATTTTCTTGCTATTGTGATGAAGATGGAAGTTACTCCAACCACGTATACATATAACATGTCATGCCTTTGATAAAGTAGTAGACTACCAGGTAAATAACACAGATTCCACAGTTGTTCTTTTCATAAGTGGTGACCTCTGTCCACATAGTCCCGATGGTGATACCATGTTTTAGTATTGTTGTGAATACATCTGGTCCTAGTGCATGAATTGTGTGTGTTGGTGATGAGTTATGTTAAAACTCTTACTTGTGTTTGTAAAGAGATGAGCAGACTGAAGAGGGAGGCTGAACATGCCTTTACAAACTCTATGGGAACGTTCTGGAGAATCTACATCAGATTTTAGTCCCTCAGACAGAACTTCAAAGTAATGGAAAAGTCCAGAATGAGAATAGAGCTGTAAAATTGTTTGTCTGATGGACCATAGGTATCAGTTGTTGTCCTTCTGTCATCTGTAAACAATTTTTCATGAATCTTCTCTGAAACCATCACTCAGAATGACTTTATTTGTTGTGGAACATCTTTGGGGTAAGATCTATCAAGTTCGTTCAAAGAATTGAGAAATATTGATTTCAAAGTGCTATAATGTGAAATCAGTTGAAGCTATTGATATAATCACTATTGGCAATAGATAGGAAATCACATATGGGCTTTCAGTCGGTGCCATGATCTCTGACCTTGAGTGACATTGAAAGGTCAACCATAGACTGTAGATTTTGGCTATCTAGCTAAAAATATGTACAAGCAAGAGGAAAAGAAACATGAAAAAAGTCAGTTCTACAAGAAGTTTGTGTAAAGTCCGAAGTTTAAATTTAATATTAACAGCATGAGCAATATGATGAAATATAGCTACTACTATCATAACTTTATTTATGACACAACCTTTGACCTAAGATGATCTTGAATGGTCAAACCAATGTCAATGAATTAATCCAACAAAATTCATAGTGTCGATGTTCTTATAGTTCATTTAGTTTTCTTCTGTATTAGACACGTAATCAGTTAAACATACCTGACGTGTTTTGTCTGTAAACTTCCGTCTTTGTCAGAGGTCAATGGAAAAAGTCAATTAGTGTCTATAAATAGGGGTGTCCCGATCACGTTTTTTTGCCTCCGAGTCCTTTGATTTTGAGTATCTGCCGATACCGAGTCC
>JAPSES010041078.1:0-12295 GCA_029822895.1 Maxillicosta whitleyi
TGAAAATAACATGTGAAATGATATAATAACGTGTTAATAATTTCACACATAAGTCGCTCCAGAGTATAAGCCGCACCCCCGGATCAACTATGAAAAAAACTGAGACTTATAGTCCAGAAAATACGGTAGTTTGGTATTGTGTTTACCACACTGAACATATAGAACAGAGAAAGAAGATCAGATAGTTGTCGGAGAAAACTGTCAATAAGTTAAAGCTACTTCTCTTCTTTTCCACGAAGCTGGAGACAATGATTAGAAAGGTTCGTCCTCTCATTCCATCACAGTAGTTGAAAACACATTTCCATTCACACTTGAAAGAATGAAAGCAAGAATGAAGTGGGACAGTTGCAAAATGCGCCAAATTTGATGACAAAGTGGCTACAGTTGATAAGAGATGTTTAAAGAACATGGTTAAAAAGGAGGCGGTTGTGCAGATTATGTGATGTAAACATAAGAGGCAGAGCAGAAGAAGGAAAGAGTGGCAGAGTCTGAGCCTGGAGATGGATCTGATTGAAGAATGCCCCCGGGGAGGCAACAAAGATCTCACTGCTTCCTGTGGTCAAAGAAAAATATAGAAACAGGATATAGCATCACGGAAAATAACAAACAGAGCGGAAATGACATCACACGGGAGGTCATGGGTCAAAATGAACCGGGGCTACTGGGATGTGATGAACAGAGAAAACATTGGAAAAAAGGTCTTCAACTGTATCAACATGTGAACGTTGAATGTGAGAATCTGATAATGAGCCAAAGATCTGGTTGTTTTGCCTGTTCTGTTTCTTCTGGTTGTTTTAATAAAAACCCACAGCTCATGTAAACATGTGGAGTGATTACAGCGAAAATAACAGCTACTTATGTAAAAACAAAGTTATTAAGAAAAGAAGAATAAGAGAAGATGCCATTTCCACAACAGAAACATTTAGACTGATTTGAAGATGTGAGCTCATTTATGTGACGATAAAAATACGAGAAATCACGTAATTGTAATAATTGGTTCTGATGTGTTTATGCAGTACAGAAATGTGAGTCTATTTTCAGAATTTTTTCTCAGTTTGTACGTAGTGATGGTAGACTCAAACGTTCTATTATTGCCTTTCACTTACTTTTAACTAAATCACCTCTATTTTCTATTATTTCTTGCTTTTATTTAGTTAAGTCTACACATGCTCAGGTGTGAAAGAATAAAATAAATCAGAATGACAGGTCCACATTTTTTTTTTTTTTTATTAGTATTGGGGAGAAATCCCAAGTGTGTTTTCTCAGTCTGATTTCTCATAATCTGATTACTGCTGTTATCTGATAAAGCATATCAGATTACGCTGTTTTAGTATCCATGTAACCAAGGTTATTGTCATTATTATTGAGCTACTTTTGCTTTTTTTTAAAAATGTATTTTCCACTGGATTCAATGAGAATTCTAATTTGTGTAACATGCTAAATTAGCTCAATGAATGACCCTCACATTACTGTTGCATTTACTTCCTGCTACAGCTGGTATGTGACCTCATACATATGTCTGCTTTAATAAAACATTTGGGAAATTCTACTGGGAGGATCCTTTAAAAAAAATACAAACTGTCCGCCTCTGGCCAAAGCTGCATGAAATAACTGCACCATTAATGAGTCAATCCTACACATAAAACAACCTTTTTTTTTTTTCTCTGGCTTTTACTGAGAGAAAAAACAAAACAAAACATAGAACAACCCTAAAAAGTACAAGGTTACCAACTGGTAAAATTAATTAGCGCAAATAAAACCCTCAGTGCAGATGGAGGTTACTGTGTTTCCAATCATTAAACAAAACTGCACCACACAGTCCTCTGCGGCGTGTTTTTTAGTGACAAATCACAAAAAATACGCTTCAAGGACGTTCAGCCAAGAAACTAAATACAATATAAAACATATTTCGAATCACCAAGGCAACAGGACTTTCTTTTAACGCCTGCAGATGTAGTTGTAGTTCGGTGTTCAAAGCCTCTGCCGGACTCACAGGGGAGTCCCAGGTTTTCACCTACTCTCAGTCGTTTACAGCCTCTCCCCGCCGCAGGGACTTTCCTGTGGGAGTTGAAACCTGGTGTGGCACTCAGGTCCTTCACATGCCGCCTGTGTTTCAACTATAGACGACTGGCAGAGACTGAACAGTTGTAGGGATAATCTATTTGAAGGAAATCCACTCTCAGGATGTCGGAATAGGACAATGAAAGTTACATATCTCAAGTTCAGAGTGGGTGGGCAAAACATGACAAATAACATAAATTTTAGCTTCTTATCGTAGCATATTCGCTAATTCCCAGCATCTTGTTTTGTAAAAAGGTTGGGGAGACGCAAGGGATCATGGGAAATGTAGTCTCATGTAGTTCACATCAACAAACAACTCTATGATAAGTCTACATTGGATCAGCTGACAATAAATCAAGAGTATTTGCATATCTGTTTAAACTGGCTTTTGCTTAATTGGAATTGTTTTTGTTGTTTTTCTGTTCTCTTTGTTTTGTTTCAATGTGAAGCGTCTTTGAGTGTCCAAAAAAAAACGCTATACAAGTTTGATGTATTATTATTATTATTATTATCATTAAGTGTGAATGTTGCCACTCCACAGTAATGCAACAACATGTGATTAAACACCAGTGAGTAATCAGTAAATCATACAAAGGTTCACATTAGACCATCTACCTCATCCTACCTTTATGTATAACAAGAAGTGGTGAGTCCCGCTACCCACAACCCATCTGTGTTAAAACAAAGGTCATGTTCAGTCTGGCACCTTTCACGAACCCTGTCAGTGTTTCACTGTGTTTGTGTTGGGGGTCATTAATGTCACTGTTCATATCAAAATCTGTTTATAGTGATTATTTATAGTATGAAAGCACTCAACGTGTTGCATTTGTTCACTTTAACATGTGGAAGTTTGTGTAAAAAGTGTCAATGCTGGTGTTCAGTCCTGGTGTTGAGTTTACGATACATTCTGACACTGTTCAGACGCTTGTGTATCAATAACATTAGTGAAACTGTCATCCTCATTTTACCATGTTATGTTGTTATAGGTTCTCATTTCTGATCTTTATGTTCACTTTATCATGTTGCGTGTTTCTGATTTTTTCCTAAAATATAAGTCATTTCTTACAAGCCCCCAGTGAAGAACTAAGTTTCTGCTGATGATTACTGGTAAAGCCCCAGAGTCCCAAAAAAGGAATATCCTGGTCAGCTTTAATATTAATAACCAATACATTTACACTAACATATTCTGGTTTTGCCCAAATTCTACTGAAGACAATATTCCTTCGCAGCTGTTGAGAAAAATACAGGAAATAAACAATTGTAGCTGTGAATAAGTTGTGCTGTTTTGCTTTATTTTTGCATCTAAATAGGATTTTTTCAGGTTTTTACTTGTTGATGGATTTGCCTTCATACAGAAAATTATACTTTTTTCTGTTTGCGTGTATGTTCTTGCACCTGTATATTCTGTCTGTAAATGTTCAAATATGTACTTGTTTAGGTGTGTATATTTAATAGTCAATAGGACTGGGTAAAAAAATCGATTTTACTGATTTAGGATCGATTTCACTTTAATTTTGCATAATTGATTATTGGTGGATGAGGTCGATTTTTCAGAGCAGGAGTGCAAGTATCTGACGCAGATACCACAGACGTGGAAGCGCAGCTGGCTCTGACTCGAGAGCCTTTCGAGGAGACTTGGTCATGCTCGCAAGCTTCTGGTGCAACAGGGATGTGGAGGAAGAGTGGGGAAAACACCGGCAGTTTGAGGAAGCCGGTCATTCATAAATATTAACTTCGTTCACCTATGCCTTAGTGCTCAGTTAGAGTAATTGTAAAGCAGAAACCATGAAGCCCCCCCCCCCTCATGATGAAGTCCATTCTAAGCCACTATAGAAACAAGGCAAAGATTCTGTCCTGTTCATTATTTAAGAGCAGATTCTTCTATTTACTGCTGAAATGTCAGATTTATTTCCTTTCTAATATCAATATTGAGCCCAGTTCTGATGTGTTGCATGGCTGCGGTAGTCAAATAATCAGGTTACAGCTCAAAGTTGCACTTTGGTTTCACTCAATTAATCTACATCAATCAATTTATACTGAATTAAAATGAATTGTGATTAATCAATTCAGAACCTTATGAATAAAAATCCAATCGATTAAGGAAACTGGCCACGATGCCCAGCCCTATTTGTCAATATCTTCTGTATGTTTCTTGCTTGCATTTATTTTTAAGCATGTTAAATAATTACATGGTTAAACTGTTTGCATTTTTTCATCTATCCATGAGTTTTTACTGTTCTTGGAGTATATGCAGCATGATTCTGAATAACTCATTCATGCAGTTTCTTCTTTGTTTTTTATTCCAGTCTCACAGACTCTTAGATACATGGATTATGTGGAACATACACAGCTCAATGGACAAAACAACTGAACTAGAATGCATATTCTGTGATAGATGTCCAAAGAATGTAGGAAAAAAAAAAATCCAGATAATATCATCGTATTCCACGTATCTTCATCCAAAAATGGAATAATTTAGACTATCCATATACAATATGCTGTTCTGGCTGTCGCTGCAGAATAACTGAGGGGTGGTCTTGTTACTGTCTACAGTTAACAGTGGATGACAGCACCATAAAACAATCAAGGTAAGCCTTACACAGCCTTGTCATATCAGGCAAAAGACAGTCATAACCACCATCAGTGAAACACTAATCTGTGTGGGTGTATCTCTGTGTACTGCCAGCAGCTGCCACAACAAAATACAAACTACACATAAGCAGGAGGAACTGTACCCTCACCGCAACAGCATCTTCATTTCTAGCAGCTCACAACAAATGCACACAAGCGAGACAATATTGGATTCCAATGATTTTTAGTGACAATTCGGTGATAGAGCTCTTCCCCTTCGCCTCACAAACACACCTCAGGAAGACACGCATCCTGACTGCCAAAGATTTCAGGGAGCACAGAGGAATTCTAAGTAGCTGTGAATCTGAGAACCATCACTTCCAAGCTGCATCGCTGTCATTTGCAGTGCCCCTTTGGGAAATAAGTCACATATGATTGTGAATAATTGAATATGTTCCACTGAGGATGAGCGACGCTTGTGTGCTCCTCGTGAAAGGTAGAAAATCAGCTCAGTTCAAAATGTCAGCGGTAATTGGACATGGATTTCTCATGAATATCCAAATCATTTTAATCACAACTCATCATTCGTTTCAAATGCTCTATTATAATCTCAGTATAGGCCAATATTACAGATTAACTTGTAGCTGTTGTCGACCACTAGTGTTGTCATGAGTTTTGGTAGAGAAGTAAAAAAAAAAAAAAAAGTGGATAGAGAAGGAAAAAGCATTAAAGGTTGACATTTTTCTATCAACATCTGTCCAAATCTACATGTATGTTCTCTGCTGGTGTAACATGGAGGTTTCCCAGTTTGAGTTTTGACAAAAAAAAAAAGAGCCAATTTGGTCAAAATCTGCCAAAATAAAAGACTAACAGTCCGCTCTAATGTGATTAAACGACAAACACAACACTTATCGTGGCCTATGTTTTCTTCCTGTTGCAGATCTTACTTCTTATTTGTCAGTTGGTGTCAATAATAATAAGGTTCATGCTAAATATCTGCACAGCACTGCAACATACTGCAATGTACTGTCACAAAGCTAACCGTAGACGAACAGCAACAATTAAAAGCTGCATTGCACACACTGTTGGCAGCAGAAAATGCCAAAACTTGTGCCACTTTGAATCAGCCTGTATCAGGTATCTTTTGTATGAGCAGCAATGTAATGTAATGTAATAATCACTAAAGCATTAAAATCATTATCATAATGTGCATTTCTAAGTTTCAGCCAAATGAATTGTTGATGACCTTTATAGTCGAGTGCACATCCATGGCTGGAGTTCTGCTGGCAACATGACAGTAATATCCTGCAACAGTTCCTTTTGCGGCTCTTGGCTTTACAAAGTGAAAAATAAATGCCGTATACTGCTTAAAAAGCTGCTACTCTCACAGCGGCAGCAAACAATGAATAAATCCAAAATCTCTCCCTGGAAAGAATAAATTGAACATTCTTCCTCCGTTTGTTGTACAATAATGTGGGATTTTCAAGCATTTTGTGAGTTATAATGATGTAAAAAGTCAAACTAAACTCAATCTCCTCAGTGTTCAAGTATAAAAAGTGGCTGCAGAGGAGTTAACTGGGAGCAATATGTTTTTAGGGATTAGTGTAATGACAGAGCGTGTGCTTGTGTGTGAGTATTAGTACTTATTTTAGTTGATTTAATTTGTATTTTTACAGTTGGTTTGATATATAATAGATGCTTGGATTGGATGGCACTTTTAATTTCATTGCACTTGATACAGTGAAAATAAAGCTATTCTATTCTATTCTAGACTTTACTACACGCCACATGAACACTGCAGAAACAGCTCACAAAATAACACAGCATCTTTGTGTCCTGTGTCCAAGCTGACATGACAGTGTGTGAACTCGACTGAGACTAAAAATAGAACATCTGTTTCTCATAGTTCCTCCTCGCCGGTGCATGGGAGCCTATGGGCTGAGGCGATCCTTTAAAAACGGTGTGTGTCAGCGAGCGTCGCCCTGTGTGAGACCCTGTGGCTGGAGGCGAACCCCTCAGGGCATTGTGCGCCCCACCAGGTCTGGATTTCAACTAAATGACCTCTGACCCCTTTATAAAGGAGCCTATTGAAAGATGGCCAGCTGTCCCTCCAATCCACCACCAGTATGTGTCTGACTAGAAGCCCTCGCTCTACTTGGATCTTTCCCAGTAGATGGAGAGTAAAGTTATTTATATTCTGCTGCTGCTTTGGGCCCCACACCTAATTTATTACCAACTCCTATCTTCTACCAAAACACAGAGTTCATCGTGCCATGTCTAAGGATGGGAATCGGGTTCCCAGTAGCTTCATTCCTTGGAATCGTTAAGTCTGCTTTCTTAACAATTCCACTTACTGTTTTCACAATGTCATCATGTCAAATGCACTTTGTATTTAGGTTCAGAAGTCTCTAAAATAGGGGTGCCAAACATGCAGCCAAATGCAGCCTGCCAAAGGTTCCAATGTGGCCCTTGGGATGAATTTGTGAAGTGTAAGTTACACTTAAGATAGTCTCAAAAATTTAGTTCAGGTTCCATGTACAGATCAGTAAAATATGATCCTAATATTTAAATACTGACAACTCTAAATATTTCTCTTTGTAAATGTAAATATTTTCATGTAATGTTCCTATATGTACACTCAAATAAACTGTAATTTCACATAAAAAAAATAAATAACCTGAACATGAACGACCTAAAATATCTTAAGGGAACTGTAATTTTACTAATATTCTGCCTGTTATTAAATGTTTTGTGTATTTGTAGACTCACTGTGATGTGTAAGTGAATATTGTTAAAATTGAACTTACTTTTCTTAAGAAATTTTAGGTTGTTCATGACATTCACATTGTTTTTAAAAAATGGTTTAGAGAAGCAAACATTTTCAATATGTAAGGAAAGTTTGGAGTTGACATTATTTATATATAATTATGTTATTATCTAACTGGTCCCGCCCACTTCAGATCAAATTTAGCAGAATTTGGCACCCCTGCTCTAAAATATGGTTGTATTTCACCTGTGAAGACAACACTAGGACCATTTACAAGAGTTGCAGAGCTTCCATTATGACAAAGGGGGAAACGCCTCAAACATACAGACACATTTAACCACAGCATCAAATTAAACCGCACTGATGTAACGTCTTTGATTGGCTGCTTAGCGAAAGGGGCGGTGACTCTGGAAGTGGAGCGTACAGCAAAGTGTCCTCTATCGCAGCCGGTAACATCTGACACCTCCGGGTTCTATTGATACTAATCTTAGCACCATTTCCCTGTCAGCCTGCTTTTTGTACTGTTAATGAATAATCTCTATAATTATAATTACATTTAGATGATGAGGACGCTCACATAGTGCTTTAACTACACCTTTATAATCATTAATGGATTTTGCTCAAATTGTATTAAAATTGTCAGTGTGTACTTGACATTAATGAGTTAATACACACCATTACAAGCCATTTGTTCTATAGTTTATTCTCTAATCCAATGAGAATCAGTAACAGAATCAATAGTCGATTGAATTAATAAGCTATAAATAATGAACCAGAATCAGTGAACTCTTATCAGTTCCCGTCCCTCAGCCACGTTTCAACCCACGTTGCTCTTCTGCACATTATCTGCATGAGCCCAACAGTGAAATCCTGTCTTTCCCAGACCAAACACTGCAGTTTGTCAAATGTCCAGTAAACGCATCGTTCCAAATGGACTTTTTCTTCTGCCTCCAGTCTCTGATGGATCCCAGGCCACAGTCGTGCTGGAGGCCACATCACTCACCCTGCAGGCATTGTAAAATGGATTTCTCTTCATTTGAGAATAATTACATCAAACCGCAAAAAATTTCAAAGCACGACAAGCTCATGGTGGATATGTACGAGCAGTGAAATTAAACAGGGCTTTAGATGTCATTCTAAAATAAAAATGAAAATACGAGCGGATAAAGAACTTCAGGTGTGCAACAAAAATGGATCAAATAATGGGGAAAAATTATTTACTTAAATAAAAATAGTACATTCTTTTTAATTATTCCTGCTTTTTTAAAAATTATTATTTATACTTTGTCGGAGACCAAAATCATCTTTCTGATATAACATTTTTGTTGAACCACTAATCCCATCAATGCATGTAAATACTTGATTAAAAATGCAGTTTATCATCTTTTCATGGTCGTCAGATATGACCCATGTGGACGTTCAGAGGCATCGTAGTCAACGAGAAAACACCGTCATCTTCTGCAACATTAATTCAACAGTAAAACCAACAGAGTTTTATAAACAACTGGGATTGTTGACTTGTTTTCATGCTCATTCAATGACATATTTTGATGAATAAAAAGTCACTTGTTCTAAGGTTAAAAGTAGTAGTTCATTCACTTGGAAATCACCACAGGAATACTTCCAGGTCCTTAAGGCTTAAATACTGTAAACACCATAAAAATATGAATAGTGCCTCTGTAATAAAGTAGTTCTTTTTAGTTGTAAATGCCAAAACCTTGTTTAGTCCCTTAAGTCACAACAGATATCACGGGTCTTCAACATCGCCTCAGTTTAAACACATTCATGTCGCTCACAGCAGTTATTATTACCCACAAATACACTTTACATGGATACCATCAGAGAAGTATGTGTATTTAAAGAATAATCTCATCATTTTTCCTTCTGTCCATTGTAGTCTGCTAGAATTTGAACTGATCCTCAACACTCGTCATAAACAGGGTTTCTGCAGGTATCAGCAAATCTAATTTAATGCATTTTAATGCCCCTTTTAAGACAAATTTAATGCCCATGTCAAACTGTAGATACAGTTTTATATAAAGGCAACATGACGCTTTACTGTCGACAGGCTTTAACCAGGTTCTAAATAGTTTCTCCTCCAATTATTTCTACTGAAACTTGCATTTTCCCATTTTTCTGACATTTGTGAATATTCCCTCCACAGCATGAGCACACTCACGGCACGTTGCATTCCAAGCATCCAGTGTTGATAACTACGAGTATCACCATAAACAATAGCCAATTAAAGGTTTTTGCCTGTCACCACACTTCCATTCAAAATTATTTAATGTTTATATAATCAAAATAAATTGTGAATAACAATGCTTTTCCATCCCCATCAAGTGTATTTAATTTTTTAATGCTTCTGGACATGGAATTTATTATATTTTAATGCTATTTAAGGCCTTAATTTTCACATAACCTATTTAATGACTTTTAATGTTCTTTAATAACCTGCAGAAACCCTGAGAAATTGAAAATACTGCAGCACATGCACACAACACAAACTTTTCTTTATTTATTCACTGTGTCTTTTTCTAAGTTGGGGTATCGCCTTATAGGTTTAGGACAATTGTATTATCTACTTTCTTAGCGGCCGTGTGGGCCAGGTTTTGTAATACTTCTTATTCGCACACATGCGCCTACATTTTACACTTGGCTCACGTCTATTTATAGTCACACTGTCCATCCCTGTTAAGTGTGAAATAAAGACAAGTAAACACAGAAATAACAGTCATCTTAAATCTGAAGTAAAACCAGAGTTCATGGTTGAGTGTTTAAAAGTAGGTGACCGACGCTTCACAAAGTTTTACGATGTACAGTGGAAGCGTTGTGCAGCAGCTTGTGTTTTTATATCATCCTTCTGATTATTGGTATTTGCTGAGGTGAACAGGTTTACAGTTGAATCTCACACTACATGCATTGGAAGGCAGAACACTGATAAATGAATCCAACTGTACATCTAGTTTGGTGACTGAACCATAAAGTACAACGAAAATTCACCTTTCCTTCCTTTCTCTTCTGACCTTTATGAGCGCAGATAAAGTGATGAAACATGTCAAAACCATTTCACTGCAGCGACACCGGAGTGGTCTGTTATGTGTTGCCCGGAGGTTCTTTAGTAAAGTGTGAAAATAAAGAGCAATAGCACATTTTAGATTTAGGTGACATTTTTAGTTTGGGTAAATTTGACGAAATGACTGAAAATGGACTGCGTTAGTGTAGATATAATGTAAACTGACAGTTAGGACACATATTAAGGCATTTCCTTTGCCTGTAATTATTGTTATCAAACACACAATGTTGGATACTTAAGAAAAAGTTTGACTAATGCAAAGAGGAAGTTGGAAATTTTGAGTGAACTTTTGACTGAATTCTTATTTCAGAAAACATTTCACACCATTATTAACACCTTATGAAGAGAATGAGTGGAATCTGGGGAGGAAATACACCAATTCACCTCCCGAAGTTTCTCTTTTCTTATCTTTGACTTTCTCCTTCATTCAAACTCTCACTCTTTCTGTCTCCCTCACTGTCTGCTCATAAATCAACAATTACATAAACTGCCTTCAAGTGAGTTTCCACCAGCGTTACATGAGACTCCCTTAAGTAGAAAACAGGATGTTATAGAGCCTCGCTTCATGCATGCTGGGTTAGGCTTTTGTATAGCGGTGAAATTGTTTTCTCCATGTCTTTTTTAACGGATGTGGGCATAAAATGCATCACTCAAACGTCTCTTAAGAGTGTGTGGGCTCTGTAGAAGAAAACATTGAGAGGAATTGAGACACATTTTACTATTATGTAACTCTTGAAAATCGACCGAAATTTAGTCAAAGTCATGCAGGGTTTAGTAAAATAGTCATATTGCAAGTTTTGCTTATGATGTGGTGATTAAACAAAATAAAAAAATACATATGTAAAAAAAAATAAATAAATAAAAAAAAATAAATCAAACTTTTATTTTGCATTTTGTGTGACTGAATCAACAATATCTCCAAACGCACACTGGACTGTTAAATTGCAGCCTTTTGCACAGACTGACAGTGCAGTTCCATTAATTCTGCAGAACATATATGTATAGCAACACCTATGCAACTCCCTGAACAACGATGTAACTGCTGCTCTACTTTCACACACCTGCAACCACATCCACACACAGCTACACCCATGTGGTGCAGATGAAATGCAGAAAACAACTGCAGACGTCTGTGAGAAACAACTACAATTATGTAATTATTCTGTCAGTTATGTCACTTCAAATCCCAGTGAAATTAATTTGAGTGAGTATATTTCACTGTTAAAGCGCACAGTGGCAGGTGTGCAGTTATGTCATCTTTAGACAGAGAACATGACCTGGTGATGAGGCCACCTCCAGGGAGAAAAACTGGAAAAAAAAAAATCAGAGCTGACCCGGCGTGAGCTCTGCTTAAATGAATCCCGGAGAACAAAATGAGCAAACGTCATAGTAACCATAACACCCTGCTCAGCCATCCCATCACCCCTGCTCTAATGTGTGCTCAGCTGTTAGCATGAACTCAAAGAGAGTTTATAGTATCAAATATCACCACTACACTATTATACATATGGCTCTCAGTGGTGCTCGTGAAGATGAAAAGCTAAGCGAATGATGATAAAAACCGTAACTCTTCACTTGAGTTTCCATCCAAAATTAAACCGCTGCTGAGTGCACAGATGATTTAACCCACTCTGCTTTCATAATTCGTTTCCTGAGATCAAATAATTGCACTGCATGACATTTCAGCACCGAGCTACAAAGTCATATATGATCAAATATAGCTACAATGTGTTTTGCTTAATGAAATCAGCACACACACACACACACACACACACACACACACACACACACACACACACACACACACACACACACACACA